>VMOF01000111.1:55591098-55834683 GCA_011764245.1 Trialeurodes vaporariorum | reverse complement strand
AGGGCCGGATTAAGATTTTCGTCACCTGTTGGCAGAAGCATGTTTGCCGCCTCTCGTAATTGAAATGACATAAGTGGGCCAAGTAAGGGGGGGGGGGGAGGACCTTCCACCAGAAAATGTTGGAAAATTAACCCCTATTATACAGCTCATCAAAATAACGTGCTAAATCATCCGCCAACATTTGTTACAGCACTCTATCTGATTTTAAAAAAATTGAAAATACTGCGTTAAATAATTTAAAAACATCGAGAAAAGTAATTTGACGAAGAATTGATATTTCAATATTGTTGGTTTCACCAGTTGGTACTTCTAAGAGAGAAAAAATGTAACATTTGCCGTTTTATACCGCTGCCTTACGGTGAATACGGTTATGGAAAGCTGTAACGTCGTAATTGGGATGTGACTGAACACCCCCCCCCCCTAATCAACCCCTTGGAAACAATCCTTAAGCGAAGCCAATGATATTATATGTAAGCTGATTATATGAAGATGAATCGTATCGTAATCTTATTTGGTCGCTAATGAGTACGTGTTATTCGATACATAGATGATGTATTCATAAAATTACGTCAAATTAAGTGTGCTCTGGGGGGGGGGGGAGGGTGCACTCACGGAGGTAACGCTGCTTGATAACCCCCTCAAAAGATATGCATTTTAAATTAAAGGAAAATAGGCTCCAGCTTTTTTCGAATTTTAAACCCACATTCAAGTTATTCGGAGTCGCTCTTTTTTTCAACACCTTGAATCGAATCTAATGATTGTTTTCGCTATAATTGTTTGCATTTAGTGAATGCTAATTATTTAATTATATATCATACACTTGTGGACCGGTGATGACCCACCCGAAAACAGTTCCTTGCGCAAAGGGGCCGCCCTGGCGAGACTCTTCCTTCATCTTTTGTAGCTTATAGTTTAAAATATGAGGGAATGTATCAGCTCCGATCATGAAATTTACTGGACGTGGTACTTCAAAATTTGGATCTGCCAGGTCTCCCAACTCCTTGAATTCCCTCGCAATCTTATTTGCAACTCCAAACTTAGGATAGAAATCTATTATTGGCTCTTTCTGAACCACAGTTTCCGAATAAAATACGGGCCCTTTTTTCCCAACTGGTTTAAACTTTGTAAACGCGACGGGAAAAGAATTTAGTATATGTTGTCCTTGAAAATCAATTGACATTTCATAATTGTTACTTAACAAGGGTAATTCCAATTTCTTGGCAACAGCTTCGGTCACGTATGATGTCGTCGAACCTGAATCTATTACAGCTCTTACCTGATGATATTTGCCATCTTTACCCATCAAATCGATCATTGTAGTTGCAAGTAACGTGTCATCCAACTTTCCTGTAGGCAAAACAAATGTTCTAACAATGCATAATTGTGTGGGAATATAAATTATTTAAGAAAAAAAAATAAACAAAAAACAAACAAAAACAAGCAGGGAAAATTCCAACACGCAGGTGTTGGAAAAGCGTGCCACTAAAGTCTGAACAGTTTTCATGTTTTTGCTAGCAATGATATTTAGACACCATTCATCAGAAAAGCACCAAGTGACATGGAGCTGATCTCGAGAAAATTGAGTCCAAAGTTGAAGAGCTTGCAAAAAGCTTGGATTACTAACGTTATGATTTTATTCAACTACAGTGTTTTGTTTTTGCATTTTAACACCGGCAAAGTGGAATTTCCCATGCACGAAAGGTATTTAACATTTAGCGTTTAAAGTGATTTGGGTTTTTTTTTTTTTTAGCATAATCACGAAAAACGAATCTCTAAAAGAAACCAAGAGGCAGTTGGTTCACACTGTTGATTATTAAGTCAGTTCCAAATTATATAAAAGGAACCAAGTTGGAGTTGGTTTTTTACGTGACTCGGATTAAGGTTACACCTAATCGGAAAAAGGAACCAAGTTCTCATTTGATTGCATCATATGGACAATGACATCAACGAAGCTCACCAGCTCCACTTTTACCGAGAATTTCGACGGGAAATAATTGTTATTAGAAGAAGCACTTGTTGCTTCGAGATTCAGTATTGCTAGCTCTATCAACCAAAAACTCAGTTTTACAAAAAAATGTCACTTGGTTCTCTTGTGACAAATGCTGTCCAATTGAGCTTGTTTGGTGAGAAATGATGAAAAAAATAAATTTAGATCAGATGTATCTATAAGAAAATGTGTCAAAGGAGTTGTTTTTTTCAAAACTTTGGAGGGATCTAGCTCAGAAGAGAAACATTTGCAGCACATTTTTATACAGGAAAATAAAATCTTATATGTTGACTCCAAAGATACACTCCATTAGACCCCCAGAATTTTCCATCATCTCAAAAAAAAATGTGTCCAGCAAAAATCCGAACCTGGGTGCGGCGAGTGGGTAGGGGTTAGGACCACTATACGTACGATCTAAGGACAAACCCTCCGAATATTCCACCATCTCAAAAAAAAATTGTCCAGCAAAAGTTCGGGTCCTAACCTATGCGCGGCGAGGGGGGAGGAGAGAACCACTACGGACAATCTTATAAAACAAACCCTTTGAATTTTCCACCATTCCAAAAAAAATTTGTCCAGCAAAAGTTCGGGTGCGAACCTGTGTGCGGTGGGGGGGGGAGGACCACTTCGGGCAATCATAGAACAAACCATTCGAATTTTCCACCATCTCAAATAACATTTGTCCAGCAAATGTTTGGGTCCGAACCTGTGTGCGGCGATTGGGAGGAGGTGGGGGATAAGACCACTACGGACAATCTTAAAACCAACCCTTCGAATTTTCCACTATCTCAAAAAAATTGTCCGGCAAAAGTTCAAGTTCGAACCTGTGTGCGGCGGGTAGGTGGGGGAGTAGGACCACTACGGACAATCTTAAAACAAACCCTTCGAATTTCCCACTATCTCAAAAAAATTTGTCAAAAAAAGTTCAATTTCGAACATGTGTGCGGTGAGTTGGTGGGGGGGAGGACCACTACGGACAATCTTAGAACAATCCCTTCGAATTTTCCACAATTTTAAAAAAGAATTGTCCAGTAAATTTTCTGGTCCGAACCTGTGTGCGGCGAGTTGGGGGCGGTATGACCACTACGGACAATCTTAAAACAAACCCTTCAAATTTCCCACTAGCTCAATAAAATTTGTCCAGAAAAAGTTCGATTTCGAACCTGTGTGCGGCGAGTGGGTGGGGGTAGGACCACTACGGACAATCTTAGAACAATCCCTTCGAATTTTCCACAATTTTAAAAAATAATTGTCCAGTAAATTTTCGGGTCCGAACCTGTGTGCGGCGATTGGGGGGCGGTATGACCACTACGGACAATCTTAAAACAAACCCTTCAAATTTCCCACTAGCTCAATAAAATTTGTCCAGAAAAAGTTCAATTTCGAACCTGTGTGCGGCGAGTGGGTGGGGGTAGGACCACTACGGACAATATTAGAACAGTCTCTTCGAATTTTCCACCATCTCAAAAAAAAATTGTCCAGCAAATTATGGGGTCCAAACCTGTGTGCGGCGATTAGGTGGGGGGGGGGGGTATGACCACTACCACGGACAATCTTAAAACAAACCCTTCGAATTTCCCACTATCTCAAAAAAATTTGTCAAAAAAAGTTCAATTTCGAACATGGGTGCGGTGAGTTGGGGGGGGGGGGGGGGGGGTAGGACCACTACGGACAATCTTAGAGCAATCCCTTCGATTTTTCCACCATCTTAAATAAGAATTGTCCAGTAAATTTTCGGGTCCGAACCTGTGTGCGGCGATTGGGGTGGTTAGACCACTACGCACAATCTTATAACAATAATCCCTTCGAATTTTCCACCATCTTAAAAAATGTGTCCAGCAATAGTTTGGGTCCGAACCTGTGTGCGGTGAGTGGGGGGGGGGGGGGTTTCGAACCACTACGGACAATCTTAAAACAAACCCTTCGAATTTCCCACCATCTCCAAAAAAATTGTCCCGCAAAATTTGGGTCCGAGCCTGGGTGCGACGAAAAAAATCAATACTAGTGGAATGTAGGTTGGCACGAATGGCTTAGGTTGCTAGACCTGTATAGAATTCCCGTTCAAAGGAATTCATGTTTGACGCTTAATATTTTAATGAAATTAACAGGAATACCAAAACTTTTACAATTTTAAGAAAATAGAAAAGAATACCTCCTGGATTTCAGCAATAACTTAACGATTAATTAAACCAGTTTTAAGAAAATAGGTTTTTAATTTTTCAAACCTTTCCCGCCAAGGTGTGGCCATAAGCAAGACATGCAACACATATATTAGATATGAAAACGAAAACAATAAGCGTACTGTATATAAAATATACGGCACGCTTAAAATTAAACGTGTGTGTCTGGGTGTACCATTATACGTACTCAATAATTTCTTGAAAATACAAAATACGACCCGAGAATTTAGTCTTTGATTCATATTCTGAAACCTAAAACACCAAAACACACACGGCCACCAGAGAGCGCCTCTTACACTGTATTATATTATTCATTGTATACAGGGTGTTGAAAAACTGTTCCCGAATATTTCAGTGGCGCATTCTACAGGTCAAAATAAGACCTTTTCTTCCTATACACATGTGTCCGAAAATGCCCCCCTTTTGAGCTACAGCCCCCCAAAATTTTTAAAAATTTACGGTTTTTTTGAAATAGCGACCACTATTATGAACCAAATGTCCTAAAAATTGGTGCCTCACGGTAATTTTACGTGTAGAATCCATTAATGACCTCGAGAAATTCAGAAGTTGAGTCTGACTGTACTTTTCACGCAATTTTGTACCTTTAACGGCACGAATTTTATGTAACGGATTAAAAATTTGAAGAATAATTACCGAAATCAGATGCAAAAAACCCTCAGAAAGATTGTTGGTCCTCTTTGTTTCCTTCGATACGAAGCGTTTTAAGCGAGATAATCGCTGCACAGTGTGGAAAAGTCAGCGCTTTTACCATAGCGGCCGGCCCGAAGAAGCAGCGGAGTGGCGGGTTGCATACTAACTGCCGTTTTTCATGGTAAAAGGGCTGACTTTTCCACACTGTGCAGCGATTATCTCGCTTAAAACGCGTCTAATCGAGAGAAACAAAGAGGACCAAAAATCTTTCTGAGGGTTTTTCGCATCTGATTTCGGTAATTATTCTTCAAATTTTTAATCCGTTACATAAAATTCGTGCCGTTAAAGGTACAAAATTGCGTGAAAAGTACAGTCAGACTCAACTTATGAATTTCTCGAGGTCATTAATGGATTCTACACGTAAAATTACCGGAAGACACCAATTTTTAGGACATTTGGTTCATAATAGTGGTCGCTATTTCAAAAAAACCGTAAATTTTTAAAAACTTTGGGGGGCTGTAGCTCAAAAGGGGGGCATTTTCGGACACATGTTTATAGGAAGAAAAGGTCTTATTTTGACCTGTAGAATCCGCCCCTTAAATATTCGGGAACAGTTTTTCAACACCCTGTACAGCAAAACGAGAGTAAGAAGCTTGCTATATATACTTCGTATGACACACTTAAAAAAAACAAGCAGAGGAACTCCAATACAATTTATTATTTTTATTTTACTCTTATTATCTGTGGAGAGGATTCTTAGTTGCTCTCTCTCAGTCGTGATAAGATAGATTGATTAATTTTCACATAGAGGTTGCTATAGAGAGGTTATTCTAAAAACATATGATCAAATCAGCGGGAAAACTGCTTGACCTAGCTGTTATAACTGTGGTCGATTATCATTATATGAATCATCATATAGTATGAAACTGTAAGTTATATCAATTAACATATGTATACTGTAAATAATTGGTAACATGGAGCGAGAAAGTCGTGTGCGGGTACCCGCAACATTTTTTACTCCTGCTCCAATGTAACAGTGCGAAGCACCGATGTTTTATACTAGTTGAACGGAAAAATCAAACGACTTCGTCTGACTGTGAGGATATTTTATCCAAGCAGTCTTCACGACATCAGATAGCAGGGTGATTATGAACTCTCAACGTCGTCGTATGGATTCAATGCAAGCGCTCATTGTTAGAAGCGCAGGTGGAGCTCAACTGATAAAATTTGGAACTGTTTCAACATAAAATGGAACTAAAATTTTAAAAAATCTTCCTCTCAATCTTCTTTCTTTTACACCTGTAAAGACAGAAAAATGGCTCAAAGCCCGTAGTTCGCAGATGATTGAAGTTTTAATGGTGTAAAGTAGTATATTCTAACGTGTGACCAGTAGTCCCCAAAATTGTGCACTATGTGTAAACTGTTTGCTGTTTGCTGTTCAAATTATTATTGTTTCCGATAGATGTTTGCAAATCATAGCCTTTGCACCAAATACAGATTTATATAGACCACTGATATATTGGCTTCGTTTGTTGAACTAAAAAAAACTAAACCGGCTCATATTAAACCTTTTGTATTTAATCTTAATGGAGCTGCTGCAAACTTTTGCTACAGGCTTATTAGTAGGTGATTATGCGGTAAACCCCTGTAAAAATAACGATTAGCGCACTAAAAAATCACGAAATCCACTCCTAAACTCACAAAATGCTTTGAAACGCGAGACCGTAATGGCGGCCAGGGCCGCGGTTTTCATTAGGGTTCCCTATCTTCAATCAGCGCCATCTACACGAGTTGTTCTCGCAACACCACACAAGAAGAAGAAGAAGCATACAATTGCCATAAGAAAACCGCGGCCTCGCGTTTAAAAGCATTTTGTGAGTTTAGGAGTGGATTTCGTGATTTTTTAGTGCGCCAATCGTTATTCTTATAGGGTTTTACCCCATTTTCAACTATTAATAAGCCTGTAGCAAAAGTTTGCAACAGCTCCATTAATCCTTCAAATATTTCAGTTTGAGCTTCCTGTTAACATTAACATCAATAATAATTATACGGGGTGCAACATAATAATAGTAAATAAATGTATAAATTCTTTATAAATAATCTTAATTAATCCTTCAAATATTTCAATTTGAGCTTCTTCTTAACATTAACATCAATAATAATTATACGGGGTGCAACATAATAATAGTAAATAAATGTAGGTATAAATTCTTTATAAATAAATGTAATAAATAATTACAGGGGTATCCGAAATTTTCGCACCGGGGATATAACTTTTGAACGGTTCTTTCTGTAAGAAAACGAAATTTTCAGGATCTTCCGAATTCAATGTGATCTACTTTTTGACGTTTTCAACAGTTTGGCGTTTCCAAATTTCCGGGGCGCTCCATTTGGCGGGGCTCGCCCTCCAACTCAAAATTTTAAATGGATACTTCATTTAAATAGACATAACATTATAATACTCTTGGCGTAAACCGGAGGTCGATATGGTTTTTTGTTTTCGATATATCGACGGTCAAAGTTCGACTTCGACCCATTTTCAAATAATTAGAACTTCCCTTTGAAAAGTCCAAATGTAAAAAACTGAGTGTCGAAAATACTCTGAACAGGAAGTAATTTTTAGAGAAAAATATAGTTTTGACATTTTAGTCAAAACTTAATATTGGAGCGCTCCCAATTGTTTTTCAAAAAATGGCTCCTCATCAGGAGGGCTTTCTCAAAAATTTTAAGGCACAACCCCTATTGAGTGGTACATGTTTCGAAAAGACGCACACAACTGAGCATTTCGGCGCAAACCGCAAGCCGATAACATTTTTAGTTTTCGATTTGTCGAAATTTGGCAAAAAATGGTTATCACACGTCGTCAAATTTCGATTTATCGAAAACAAAAAACTATATCGACCTGCAGTTTGCACTAATATGCTCAGTTTTGTATGTCCTTTTGAAACGTGTATCATTCAATAGGAGTCGTGCCTCGGCGAAAGCCCCTGAGAGGCAATTTTTTTTTAAAACTGTTCGGACCTTGGGCTCCTTGGGGGCTCAAAAACCAAAGTTTGAAAAAATGTATGTCGACTTTGCATTTTTTTCTAAAAAGCGCTTGCTTTTTAAAGTATTTTAGATTCCTAGTATTTTAAATCCGACTTTTTAAATGGGAGTTCTGATTTTTTAAAAATTGGTCGAAATCGAACTTTAAACAAAAACAATATCGACCTCCGGTTTACGCCAAGAGTATTAGAATGGTTTGTCTGTAAAAAACGATCCATCAAAAGATATGGGTGTTCTTTTGAAAATTTTGAGTTAGGGGGCAAAACCCCACCATAGGAGTGTCTCCCAGAAAAATTAGAACAAATTGACCCGGGGATATCCTGAAAGTTTCGTTTTTAAATGTGCGGGTCCGTTCAAATTCAAAATTCAAAGTTGCCAATAAAACCGCCTCGCCGTTATTCAGGATCCAAGATCACACAATACACTAAACTGCACAGTCTTCGTTTATTTTTTGTCAGATATTGGTGGATCCTTCTGATTTCCCATAAAGATCCAACCAAAAACACTATTCATCGCCGTAATGCCCTCTTGAGGATTTCTGGCTCCTTTCTTTCCTTCCATCCATATGAGCGGAGCCACGTCTGCCCCTATCTGAAAGTCGATTCTTTTGCTTTCAAAGTAGCTAGGGTCTGCTTTTGGTTCCAAATTTTTCCATTTGGATTGGATTGCTGCCGAGACCGGAGCGAACGGGGTAGACATCTTTAAGTCTTGTATCACACTATAGGACTTGAACGAGAGTGTCTTATCGAATGATCTGAATTCAACGATCGCAGTTCCTTGGTTTTCGAGCTCGGTTCCAATTGCGGAATATATATTACTCCGTCGTCTAATGATGGGTAGTCTTAATTCTTTGACAACGTCTGGGTGTATCACTGAATAAGCAGCTCCCGAGTCAATAAAACCATATACGTAGTAATGGCTGCCATCTGATCCCTTCACCGCGACCCGAACCGTACCTAACAAAACTGTCGATCCCAGTCATTATTAAGGGCACTGAGTATATGCACAGGACGTTCAAAAAGTCGAGAGGGTCCCCTCGAACTTTTGAAACGTTGCGGATTTAAAGGGGGGGGGATAACGAAAGAAAAAACAAACACTTGAGAAATGTTTGAACCCAGGGCGGCTGTCTTTTTTTTTTTTTTTTTTTTTTTTTTTTTTTTTTTTTCCCAAAAGATCCGTAAAAAGTTCCGCTCCTGGACCGATTTTTTTTCTGAAGGATCCGTCCGCTGATTCGCGTTATTTTTCGAAATTATCCGCCAAATATCCGCAAAAATCTCAAAGATCAGCTAAATATCCGCTAATTTCCAAAAAATCCGCGAATTCTTAAAAGATTGGCGATCAAGCTCATTTTTCAAAGATCCGCATCTGGTACAAAAATTGGCAAGAAGCTCCGATTTGCGGAACAAAATCCGCCAAACGGCAGCTCTGTCAGAGACAATCTCTCTCATTCTTCTTCTTCTCCAGCAAGGAAAACAAAGCTTTAGAGCTTGTAGAGCCGTATTTCCTTTTTTTTCTATGAACTTGTTTCATGATTGAAGAATTTCTACCGCAATAATTACAAAATTTACACAAAATCCGCAATAGATCCACTAAACTTTCAAGTAATCCGCAGCTGATCCAATTTTTCAAAGATCCGCTTCTGGTCCGAAAATTAACAGCCCTGTTTGAACCTCAATAGTAGCTCCCTTTTCGCCCACTCAAAATTTTTAGAACGCCATTCAGATGGGCCACGGCCCCATATTTTCAAATGGCACCCCCTAATTTGTGATACATTATGCGATGAGGCATAAAATACTACGACTCTCACCAAACACCAACCAGATGACACAAATCAGAGGTCGATATCGTTTTTCTTTTCCGATTTATCGAAGGTCATTGGTCGTTTTGGAGCATGTTCCTATGAACTCCTTTCTCTTAAAAGTTGAGTTACGAAAGGATCCAGAGAGCAAGTAATTTCCAGAAAAAATATGGCTTTGACAAAAAAAATCAAAATTAGGTTTTAGAGCCCCAAACGTTTTTGCCCCTCAGAGGGAGGGAGGGGGGGGGGGTTTCTGTCTCAAAATTTCTAAAAGACGACCCCTAGAGAGTTATACATTGAAAAGTTACAAACAACTGAGTATTTTTGCGTAATCCGAGGTTGAAATCGCATTCAAGGTATTAAATGTTAAAGTTTTACATCTCAAATGCAAAAAACGTTGTCGACCTCCGATTATGCCAAAATACTGTCATCATATTCTTTTGATCAATGCACAGGGGTAGGCAAAAGTAACTCACACCCCCCTCTAACTGATATTTTCAGAATCGGATTTTGCCATTCTTTTCCATGTTGAAGGGCTACTGCTTTGGGGGCTGTTTTTGATGACCCCGTGAGGGGGGGAGGGGGGTTACGAAAGGCGGGGGTCAACTCCATGTTTTCTTTTGGCATCCCCTATCACTTGAAACGGCCTAAATACAAAGACTTTTGGCGCAAGCCGCATAGGGAAGTTCCACATTTTTTTGTATGTATCAAAGTTCAACGTTCGATATCCACCCATTTTCAAAAATTCGTTTCTCCTCTTTAAATGGACCAATTTCTAAAAAAATGTTTGGGTTAAAAATGTTGTACTAAACTATCAATCTCGGGTAAATATTCGAAAATTCCTAAAAATTTGCTTTAAATAATTTGTTTATCCCTCCTAAATTTGTCGATCTTTTAAAAAATTTAGAATCGTTGATTTCTTCGAAAAACGATCGAAATAGAAGAAACGGACTGAAAATCGTATTTTCCGTCACACCGATGGTTATGCCTAGCTCCCAAAACTCCAAAATTTCCAAAGGTAAAAAAAAGCTCAAAACTGGGTCCTCAGTGATGTTCCGATTCGAAATCGTTAATTGTGCAATTATTTGGTATCAATAAGAAGTTGGGAGCTTTTCACAGCTATGTAGCCCATATTGTGACCAAAGATACGATTTTCAGCCCCTTCCTTCTATTTTGACAGTTTTTAGAAAACATCAGCGATTCCAAATGTTTGAAAACATCGAACGAGTTGTGAGGGCTCAAAAATTGATTTTGGGCAAATTTGTGGGAATTTTCGTATTTTTCCACTGAAATTGCTTGTTTAGAGAAGCATTTAAATGTTCTATTTTAGAAACACCGTTCAAACTGAGGAAAATACACCGAGAGAATTCTTCTTTTAATCCAAGGTGTATATCGTTGGTGTTAAAGAACCTGCACAGTGAAATGTTGACTAAGGGGAATTCGTTTAACCCAAGGGAAATAAATAACTGCTGCTACAAGTAAAATATTCCTTGTTGTGACAGTGATTCTCCTTCATGCAACAGAGCTTTACCTCGCGCAAGGAAAACTGTCACAAGTAAACGTGTTTCCTTGTTTTTAAAGAAGTAATTTCTCTTAGTGTAGGTTTTGTTAATTCAACTGACCGAATGACAAACTGGAAACAGACTTACCATGTGTTTTCTTCCAATTTGGATCCGGTTTTAATGGGGCGGTAGGGACATCAGAATCTTTCACTTTAAAGCACCCTCTCGTCTTTCTGAGTTTATCCCAAAATTCTGCCCCTCGAACCTTTCCTCCGCCCCTTCTTCCCAAGCGTTGAGTCACCGGATATTCAAAGTCATCATTAGTTAACACGTCACCTTTCCTTTGCCATTTAACGACTTGATTTTCATTATCCGTCAATGTCTGTGAACAATAAGAAGTCACGATAAGTCCTTTGCAAAAGTCATTACAGACTTCAAAGCAGGGTTTTAAACCCGAGCATTTGATCAGTGGGCCCAGCCCCCGATCCAGTGGAGAGTGAATCATCGGGGAATACGGGCGCACCAAAATACTTTGGACCCGGGTCAGGGTCCGAATCTTGAGCGGTTTTTGAGGGGTCTAAGAAACCAATACATAAATTAGTTCGTCATCAAAAGTTATTTATCTTCCAAAGAGAGATGGGAAGCTAATGGGTTGATAGAATAAATTGTCTCATTTCAATTCATTTTCACTCCAAAAAACTCGAAAGTGTCTCCTTTTTTACCTATGAAGAAAAAGTGTTTATTAATTAATTTACCTGCTGCTTCTGTTGTGTGCGAATGTCTTGCACTGTATTTGGGGACATAGACAAACTGTCATGTAAAATACAAGTAAAGTCGCTCGATTGTTATTGTAAAAATTATTATACAGGGTGTAAAAAAAAGGAGCAGCTCCGAATAACCCTAGTTTGGGTTCGAATTTTAAATAACGCTGAAACACGGGTGCCATTATTTTGAGGAGGACATCTTTTAGGAGGGTTGCCAAATTCCAGGCCCCCTGAGAGGAGCAGCTCCGGGGGTCACCGCCCCCTAAATCACATTTCTCAAATGGCGACCCCTACTTTGTATTACGTAACTTTAAATAACATCAAATTCTAAGCATTTTCGCGCAAACTGCAGGTCGATACTCGATATCGTTTTTCGTGTTCGAGATATCGAAAGTTAAAGTTCGATTTTGACCCATTTTCAAAAATGCATAGCTCTCACTTAAAAAGTCGGAATTATAAAAAAAAACTTTTAGCTTAAAATAATATACAAAACTAAGTACTTTTCAGAAAAAAATTAGACTGACCAAGAAACCTGATTTTTAGGCTTCAAAAAAGATTTCAAAATTTTCGAAAATTTCGAAAATCAGCGATATTCTTGTAAAACGGTCCGAATCAACAATTTTGGCCTGAAACCGGTTGGCTGAGTCCTAATTAGCGATGCAAAGCGCTTAAAAGCTCAAGAATGTCTCAAAATCACCTTTTAAATGACCAAATTCAGTATTGAGAACTTGGCTAATTTCAGAGTGAGGAAACACCTCTCTCTCAGACTGTAATGAGGTTGTGGGGACATTCGAGAGCTTTCCATCGCTCATTTGGACTCAACCAACCAGTTTCAAGTCAAAATTGTTGATTTGGGCCGTTTTACAAGAATATTTTGAAATTTTTTTTGAAGCCTAAAAATCAGGTTTCTTGGACAGTCTTATTTTTTTAAAAAAGTACTTGTTTTTTGTAGTATTTTCAGCTCTTAAGTTTTTTTTAATTTCGACTGTTTTAATGGGAGCTATGAATTTTTGAAAATGGGTCAAAATCAAACTTTAACTTTCGATATCTCGAACACGAAAAACGATATCGACCTGCGGTTTGCGCCAAAATGCTTAGAATTCGATGTTCTTTAAAGTTATGTAATAAAAATTAGGAGTCGCCATTTGAGAAATGTGAGTTAGGGGGGCGGTGACCCCCGGATCCGCTCCTCTTGTGGGCCTGGAATTTGGCAACCCCCCCCCCCCCCAAAAGATGTCCCCCTCAAAATAATGGAACCTGTGTTTCAGCGTTTTTTGTAATTCGAACCCAAACTTAAGTTATTCGGAGCTGCTCCTTTTTTTTTTACACCCTGTAGCTCTGTGGATACAAGAGCATCCTTCGGGATTTCTTCAAACCACTGAGGCAATTCCGGGGCTGGTTGTGACAAGTTGGACCAAACAGGTGTCTTCCTAATGGGGCTCTTGCAAGCTTTTGCTGGGAGCAAACAAATAGTATAATCTGCGGTGTAAAAAGCAGCAAAAATAACGATAATCACTCTGAGAAAGTCTAAATTTCAGTAATAAACTCACGTAGCTGCTATAACGGCAAGGTCGTAATGGTGGTAATGGAGCTCTTGCAAACTTTTGCTATAAGCAAATGTATGTATAGTAGTTAAAGTATGTTGTAAAAACCAACAGGAATCACGAAAGTCACACTAAAAAAGTCTAAAATTTAATAATCCCTGGTAAAAGTGTTCCATGAATTTCCATGACCAAAATTCCGTGGGCATCATATTATTTTTTCATAACATTTCGTGGAATTCCGTGGGCCCTCCATGGATTCCATAAGATTTTCCATGTATTTTTGTAGGAAACTCAGAAAATACCTGGAACGGCAAGATCGTAATGGTGGAGCTACGCAGGTATCATGGGAAATTCCTGTCTAATTTGTCACTCTCTCTACTTAAACACAGAGATATATGTCTCAAATTAGATATGAATCTCCCACGATATCTGCGTTGAACCGCCATTAAGCCCGATTCTGAGAGTGAATTTGGTGATTTTTTTAGTGAACTCATCGTCATTTTCACAGGTTGTTATGCAAGAATCAACTCTTCAATTCCCTGTAGCAAAAGTTTGGTTCATTAAAGCTTCTGTCAGTTAGACGGCATCTATGAAGCGTCGTTTGGAACTAAAGTAGAACTAAGTGTAAAATGTAGGGTAGGAAGCGCCGCGGCGCCGCTGTCTGGGACTAAACCGGAACTGCTTGTAAACTATAGGAAAGGCGCATCAAATACAGGGTGTTAAAAACTTATATCGAGAGCATACGTTTGAGGCCAAAATAATACTTTTTCTGCTCATGATCATAGGTCCGAAAACACCCCTCTTTTGAGCTACAGCCCCCAAATTTTCTTCAAAATAAATGGTTTTTTGGAACGATTAATGAACCGAATTACGTGATAATCGGTGCCCCTTGGTAATTTTATGTGTAGAATGGGGCTCTTGCAAACTTTTGCAACAGGGGATTGAAGAGTTGATTCTTGCATGAAAACCTGTAACAATGTCGATGAGTACACTAAAAAATCACGACATTCACTCTCAGAATCGGGCGCCACTGGCGGAGAGACGCAGGCATCATGGGAGATTCCTATCTGAATTTTAGACCTTATTCAGTGCGATTTTCGCTGGTTTGCACATCAGATTGGACTGTTCATTTGCTCACAACAAAAGATTGCAACAGCCCCCACGCAATATATCGGCAACATCGGGGTGCATGGGGCTTACACCCCTCGACATTTTCTCTGAAGTCGCTGAGGGGTAACAGATTATTCCTGCCTTTTTCAGATTTTTACATTCATCAGGCGCTCATGCACAGCAAACGTATGTGAACTCGTTTCTCGGACAGACTGTATAAAATTAACTGAAGCCTCAATTTCCATGGCATTAAGTTTAGTTAGTTGTGAGCCAGAGCACCCGTACCAGGCATTTTTCTCGAAAACTACTGAACCAAATGATTTGAAACAATGAAATCAGATAGAGAATTGACCCAAATTGTTCATTTTTGATATTTTCAAAAGCCTCCGACAGCCCCTGGGGGCGTTTTGGGGGGGGGGGGTCAAAACACATTTTCAAGTTTTCTCGATAAAACCTCCCATAAAGGTATAGTTATTTAGTTAATAATCTTAAAGTAGAGGCAATAGCCGACAGTTGTGCTCCTTTTAATATTTTCCAAAAAACGAAAATTTTTTGAGTTATGGGGGATTTTTGGAATTTTTTTAAATCGGTTCTTGTGGCCACCCTGTTGAGAATTCTTAAAAAAATATTACAGATTATAAATGAACACATCAAGACCTTTCGATTGATGTGCCACATGTTACCTTAAAGTGAAAAAAATAAAGTGTTTTTCGCCGAATCAAAGTGTTGGGGCTTCAAATGCAGAATTGGCGCGATTTCATGGTTTGAGCCAATTAAGCCCCGACATTTTGATTCGGCAAAAAACACTTTGTTTTTTTCACTTTACACCGAAAAAAAGGGAATTGCTGGAATAACAAAACATTGTTTGCAAAATTTGCATTTACTTTTTTGGGAAAATTTAGCGTGTACGTAGGTAAATGAACAATTTTATTTTGTTAGAAATGCTAAACGCTTAGTCGCTAAATTAGCTGGCTAGAGATTTTGTTGTTTTCGCATTTTGGATTGTTATTCTTGTAAAATAATTTTGCTGAAGTGACATTCTTCACTCCTTGTTATACCCACATTCTAAAAGTTTGTAAAAACTGTAATCCAGAATGATAATATATCAATTTTTTGGATTGTAAAACTTCCAAAACCTTGATTTGTAGAATTAACTAAATTTGGCATTATAAAAACTGCTATCCAAAATGAAAAAGCATCAATTTCTTGGATTGTAAAATTTACCAAATCTTGATTGTAGAGTTAACTAAATTTGGCATTGTAAAAAGTGCAATTCAGAATGAAAAATCATCAATTCTTGAATTGTAAAATTTACCAAATCTTGATTGTAGAATTAACGAAAGCAGGCATTGTAAAAAGTGCTATTCAGAATGAAAAATCATCAATTCTCGGATTGTAAAATTTTATATTTAGAACGCAAAATCATTTGATTGCGCTCTCTGGTTGACAAAGTTTGAAGGACTCTTCCGTTTTGTACTCACTCGGCAGTTTACGCTCCTCTGCAAGGAATTGTGCCTTAAGATGCGTATTTTATGCTCTGAATCATTATCTGCTGTGATAGCCTTGTGGTAAAGTGCTGGACAATCACCACGGCTACCCAGATTCAAATCCCGGGACATCAGGTGAATTTATCATCTCATTAATTCATCATACCTCTGTGCCATGCCTACATATAATGTCTATATGTAATACTCTCTGTGAAATCAAATCAATACAATGTAACTTGTACATACACGAAGCCAAAACGAAGGAGTACTTCACACGTTGCCAACCAGAGCGCGCAATTGAACGATCTTTCGTTCTGGATGATATGGAATTTTACAATCCAAAATATTGATAATTTTCATTCTGGATTGCAGTTTTTACAATGCCGGATTTTGTTAAATGTACAATCAAGATTTTGTAAATTTTACAATCCAAGAATTTATGTTTTTCCATTATGAGTTGCACTTTTTACAATGCCAGATTTTGGAAATTTTACAATCCAAGTGTTTCAAAAGTTAACAATACATATAGCTGTCACGATTTTTTAGGATACTGGATTGTGAAATTATCAACCCCATTGTAAATTTAACACTTTTTTTTTTCGGTGTAAGGTAACATGTGGCACATCAAGCGAAAGTTCTTGATCTGTTCTTTTATAATCTGTAATAATTTTTGAAGAATTCTCAATAGGGTGGTCACAATTGTCGATTTAAAAAATTTCCAAAAATCCCCCATAACTCAAAAAAGTTGGGTTTTTTGGAAAATATTGTAAGGAGCACAACTGTCGGCAATTGCCTCTACTTTAAGATTGTAAACTAATTTTAATACCTTCATCGGAGGTTTTTTCGTGAAAACTTGAAAAATGTGTTTGAATCCCCCCAAATGCGCCCCAAGGGGCTATCGAGGGCTTTTGAAAATATCAAAAATGAAAAATTTGGGGTGAATTTCCAGTATGCTTTTTTTTGTTTCAAATCATTTGGTTCGGTAGTTTTCGAGAATAATGCCTGGTGCGGGGGCTCTGGCTCCCCCGGTACCTATATTGTGGTCAATATTTTAAAACTAAACCCACACATTTTTTTTTTAAATATTGGGGGCTGTACCTCAAAAGAGTGGCATTTTTGGACCCATGTTCGTAAGAAAGAAAGTCTTATTTTGGCCTTGAACATGAATTGAATCCAGAACTATTCTTCCACAGCCTTTTTGTCCACTTTGGTTTAAGTCAGCCTATTTTTAAAGTCTACTCATGTTTTATGTCCCATAGTTTCCCTAATGTTAGTAGGCACACTTGAATATTTTCTGTAGCCTTAATTTTTGAAGGAGCATGTTGCAACCCCTTTATGTTTAATGAATAACCAATGATTTCTCCTTCGTCTATAAATAGATGAAATTTTGACTCGTTATACCTTTGAAACTCTGCTTCTCTACGATTGCGAAAATACTCTCCAAAATTTCGAAAAGTGCTTCCATTGTTTCTGCGATGCATTAAATATTGTGAATGTACAGTTCTATGCGTTTAACTTTACAAAGCAAAGTTGTTAAGATGTCTCGAAGCTGGGCTGTTCGCAATACCTTCGGGAAGTTTAGTATACCTATAATACCTATACTTTCGTATCCCTTTAAAGTAATAATCGTTAGCAAATCTGTACTACTTACATCCACTTGAAATTGCATTATTGCATGTTTAAGGTCTATTCGTGACCATTTTTCCCTGCTGAAGTGTGGCAACTATTTTCTTCAGCGGAATGGGGTGTCTTTTGACAGGCAAATGAGCCTTACCGATTTTTTTTTTAAAGTTTCCGCACAATCTGACACCGCTCCCTTTCACCACAGGAATAATGGAGGCGCTAAAAGTCGTAGAACTGTATGATCTTTTGATTGATGTATCAAAAGATAGGGGTTGCTATTTGAAAACTTTGAGTTAGAGCCGCCCCTTCCTTCAGAGGCGCCCCAAAAATTGTGTTTGTGTCAAAATGTAACTAATACCATTGAGGTATAAACATTCCCCAAATTTAGTTTTTTTATCTGCAGCCGTTCAGAAGTTAGAGGGGGAAAGGACTTTTTAAACACCCTGTATGCATTTCTCATAATTAATTGCAAAGTTTATGGTATTTAAGATATTTCAGACCCTGGAATAGTGTCAACACTTGGATTGAAAAACTCACCACGGCAAGGAAACTAAGCAGCAACAGTAGCCTTTTCATCGTGCGAACTTGGTCTTATATTTTCGTGTTTGAGGTTCGTCCGTGACCATATCACTTATATATACTCGCATAATTCAAGAGTCCGTTGACGCTGATGAGCAGGGGGTTCCCCCACCATTGCACTTTTTAGAATCCTGAGTTTATGGCGGGCCATCCGTTGGTGGCACCGGTATATTCCCCTCATTCTTCTACTTTGAAATTGTCAAACGCGTTTTTATCAGAGGAATTCATTTTTCATATTTCATATAAACAACGATATCTTCCCCCCAAAAAGGGAATAAATAAAGAAGATTAGTAGTAACAGTACCACCCCAAAAAGACCTCCAGGCAAAATATACCCGTAAAAGCAATCATTATTAAAATAGGCAAAAAAAATACCCTTAACCCAAACCAAAATCTTTTTTAAAGAAAAAAATAAAATTAATACAATTTTTTTATATTTCATATACGCCCTTTTTTCTACTGGCGAGTTCTTCGATTTGTTATTCTACTTTTCCATCGAGAAACACTAATTTCTCAAGTTAATTGTGTTGAGTCAAAAAAAAAAAAAAAAAAAAAAGGGGGGGGGGAACTGCCTTAAAAATATACGCATTGGTAAAGCGTGCCGCAATAGGACTGCTTACTTTTGTATACAATTTTTGTTTATATACAGAGTGTTTCTGACCACCTGGCCAGCTGTTATTGTGGCCAAACTAAGGCAAATATGAAAAATCGGTAAAAACACGTGTAACGTATATCGACCCCAAAGAATTCGGGGAAAATATTTTCAGCCCCCAAAACCATCCCTTGGGGATTATTTAGGGGGGTGGGTACCCGTATCTCGAAGAAATCAAATGGAAAGGGTATGTTTTGACATTGGAATCTAATACGGCATAAAAAAATAAAACTTTTTCATCCCTAAGTTTTTTTTCTAAAAACCACCCTCTTTAAGCGTGCCGTATATATACGGTACGCTTCTTGTTTTCATTTTCATATCTAATATATAGGTTGCATGCCTTGCTTATGGCAAAACCTTGGCGGGAAAGGTTTAAAAAATTGAAAACGTATTATCTTTAAACTGGTTTCATTAATCGATAAAATATTGCTGCGATCCTGGAGGTCGCGGCGTCTATTTTCTTAAAATTGTAAAAGTTTTGGTATTCCTGTTAATTTCATTAAGTTATTAAGCGTTGAACTTGAATTCCTTTGAACGGGAATCCGACACAGGTCCAGCAACCTAAGTCATTTGTGGCAACCTATTAGTCGAAATTCCAAGGCAGGAGGGGGGTGGAAACATCTCCCGCAGAAACCCTCTTTGCCCCTCGCCTTTGGGCTCCATCGGTCACAAGATTTCTTCACGGTGCATTAAGCGGTCGGGACTCGCAGGGTCTGAAGACTCATAAAAGTGTCAAAATCTGTTTGACGAGGGTTTCGGAAAGAAGTGACGGCGAGGTATTGATAAAGAGCGGGCGGGGAATAGAAAAGAGAGGGACTCGTTCATATCCTTAAGTAGACCTGTTTAGTGATGACGTCACGATCAGAATTGGTTCCAAACAAATGCTCTATCTCTCACTCTCGTTGATTTACCTATAAGAAATCACATCCAAATTTTCGAATGCAAATTCATGCTAGTTAAAGAACAGTTTTCTCAAATTTTTATTGCACCATCAGATTCCACGTGCCTTAAAGTATCTTTTCACTGTAACATAATTCCTAAATGATCACAAGCGAATTTACAATCACAGTTATACCGAAAGATGTTCTACGTTTTGTCCTTGTCTTACTCACGGTCTCTTATCACCGCCATGACACTCAATCATTCTAACTTCTCTTCGTATCGAAGCTATTGTTCGAGGTAAAAAACATGGTGTGATGGTGGTGATGAGCCTATATCCTAGAATTTTGTGCTCATAAGAAACTGTGAGTGTGACAAGGACAAAACATACGACTTTCTTCGATATAACTGTGATTGTGCATTGATGCGCGATGTTTCCAAAAGTTTGTGGTAGCGGGCTCATATTTTATCAGGGAGAAAAAAGTGGCTGTTAAAACTGCAAGAATAGAACCATAGATGATTTCGCCTTATGTCAATCATAAGACCTATCGTTGCTATAGTCAGCGCGCTTGAATCTACACGAATTCCGATTGTCTCTTTGGAATTTCGATTGTTTCCATGGGAAATAAAGCGCGGGAATATATATCCTATCGGAAAATTTATTGAAACATTCGGAAATTTTTATAAGGGACGTGGAACCCAATGGTGTGATAAATACAACTGGTGTAAAGAACATGTTGTTTACTAGCACTTGTATTTGAAAATTTGGATCATGTTTCATATGGGAAAACCCACGAGAGCGAGTGAGACGGAGTCTTTGTTTGGAACCAATTTTTTTCATGACGTCACACTAAACAGGTGTATTCATTGGAAATATTTGAAATTCTAGGGGATTGGCAAATTGAAAACCCCTCAATGAGCGTCTATGCAATCAAGGGATTTTTGAGAAAATTTTGGGCGTTTTGTTGAAAAATAGGTTTTTAAAATCCAGAACAAAGGGAGGGGGTAAAAATCGCATTAATAGCTCTAAAAAGTGAGAGGGGCTGTCACGTGTCTTCCACCCCTGGACAGCCTCCTCGCTGCGGCAATGGAATTGACTCTGGAATAACTTATTTACCTATCCTAAACAGTTCCTAGCGTGTACAGTATTTTTCGATGGAAGCTTCTTCAAATTTTGGAAATTATAGGTCCATATGGAACTTTGCTTTTCCAACACGAAAAATGATATCGACCGACGGCAACAGAAAAAGAAAATATTATTACAATGCGTTATAATGAACTGTTTTAACTGTAAAATTACGATACTTTTCAAGAAAATAAATGAGGGGAGGGGGAATTAAAATCCACAAACGTCTTAAACCTCCACACCTACTAATCTATACCCCTAGAATGCTTGACGTGTAAAGAGCACCTGAAATAGCTAGCTCTGTATACTAAAGGATTATTTTTTCATGAATTCGCAAGTGTTCCATTTATGCATATTACATATCTAGGTACTACATCGTGACAATCGCAATAAGTGCTGACAGCACCTAAAACGGAAAAAAAGAGAGAAAAAAAAAACAGTTTATTATTTAGAATCACGGCTTTTCCGAATGTGACACTTTTTGACTCCAAAAGAACGCAACCTCATTTTTGATCCCTGAACAAGGCGTTTAAAAGGTGGAGGGATTTAGAAATATCTATTGTCTATAGTTTACGTGGGTAAAAAAGATCGAGCCTTATTAAATAATTTTCTCTTTTCAGCTTTCAATGGGTTTGTCGCAAACTTTTGCTACAGCGCTATAGAGTTTCGATTCTGATGTAAAATCGCCTGAAAATTACATTGGCGGCATCAAATAGTCATAAAATCCACTAATAAACCCACGTAACGCATTATAAAGAAAGCCAAAATGGCAGTCGTAAAGCCAAACAATCTGTGCACGCGCACGACGAACGTCAAAGATAGGGTGGGGGGGGGGGGGGGGGGGAAATATCAAGAACAGGGTGTTCCAAGACTTAAGTACCAAACTTATGGAGTGTATTTTTGGGGTCAACATATACAGTTACGCCCCGTTGGCGAAACCGGCCAGTCCGCGGAATGGCTGGTTTTTGGCCAGTCCGCGGAATGGCAAGAGCAGTTGACCATTCCGCGGAATGGCCGATTTTTTGGCCAGTCCGCGGAATGGCAAGGTGAAATCAGTCTCATTACGCCAACGGGCCGACCATGAATTTCAATCGAAGCTGATGTAAGTAATAAGTAATGAATGTGTTTCGAAGTGAAGATGGCACCACTCTACGAATTTTAGATGAATGTTTCTAAATGGTCTTTCACTTTTACGAAATCATATACGTTTTAAAAAGAAAATAGCCTAACATGTATTACTATATTTGAATTTCACTCTTATTATCTTTTTTAAAATTATTTTTTTATCGACTCATTAAATTTCATGCGTTCACATACTCTCACTGAGCATGGATTATATTCCAATATATCAGTAGAAGGTCAAAAAGAGAATCAACTATTCTACTCAGTTATGACACAGAATAATACAATCAGAACGGAAACTTCCATAAGAGCCGATGGAAGCAAGTTTGGAATTTAACGGCACCAATAGGCAACGCTGTGGTCCTATATATCCCAACATGGTGGACGAGTGTGATTTGTGTTGAAACTCATTTATTTCTTTAAATTCTGGAAAGAAATCTTAAGTTTCCGGCCTTACTTTTATTCTAGTGGCATTTTAGAATGAAAATTTCGCGGATCATGTCCTATACTTTTTTTTTCGCGCGCGAATCCAGATGTAAACATCCTATATCCGAACATGGCGGATGCGAAATAAATTTGCTTCAAAATCCGACAGAGTTTCCGTTCTGGTTGTATTATTCTGTGATAACAGTATGTACTCGTATTAATTTTTGATGGGCTGAAAAAAGGAAAAAAAAAACGATCGATTCAGGAAGAAAGATGAATAACATTGGAGTATGTTCATATACCTACTTTCACTCAGCCATTCACCTATCGATTTATGTAAATATTTGTTTTATTATTTCATTATTCACGCACTTATTAATGGATTATATTCCAATATATCAGTAGAAGGTATAAAAAAAAGAATCAACTATTTTCCAACTATTTTGGATAGTTGAAGGTGTGGAGGACATATTTCGTCCTCAGCATGACGGAAATTTGAAATTTCCCAGCCTCGGAATCAGGGTGTGAATTTTTTATGGTGTTATAGCACGTGTAAAAAACGAGTTGAAAAAACTAGAAAAATGAGCATTTTTACCGAAAAACTGCCCAATTATTTTTGTGGTATGTTTTTCCCATATAAGTACTTGACCACCTAGTGAATTGAAAAATCTATTTTTGGTTGAGGGAAAAAAAAATCACGCAGTGAAGGGTTAGTAAGACAGTAAAAAAAAAAAAAAAAAACGGGAAAAATTTTGATCCTCTTTTTTTTAACCCTTTCTGTCATGAATTATGAAAGAAGTGTCACTCAAATCTGGAACCTATACCATTACATTGAACGAACTGTTCTCATATGATTTCATGAGTGAATCAATTTTTCCGAATTTCCACAAGGCTCCTTGTAAAATGGTCGTCCATTATAATGGACACTGTGACAGAAAGGGTTAAAAAAATTAAATATGGTTCGATCTAGCGTAATCGTGATCGAACACAGACAATTCGGTTTTTTCAATGCAATTCATCTTTCTTCCTGAATCAATCGTTTTTGTTTCCCCTTTTTTCAGCCCATCAAATATAAATGTATAATATTGTTGAGTAAAACAGTTGATTCTCTTTTTGACCTTCTACTGATAGATTGGAATATAATCCATTATAAAGTGCGTAAATAATGAAATAATAAAACAAATACTTACATAAATCGATATGGATGAATGGCTCAGTGAGAGTATGTGAACGCATGAAATTAAATGAGTCGATGAAAAAATTATTTTAAAAAAGATAATAAGAGTGAAATTCAAATATAGTAATACATGTTAGGCTATTTTCTTTTTAAAACGTAGGTATATTATTTCGTAAAAGTGAAAGACCATTTAGAAACATTCATCTAAAATTCGTAGAGTGGTGTCATCTTCACTTCGAAACACATTCGTTACTTCCATCAGCTTCGGTTGAAATTCATGGTCGGCCCGTTGCGTTGGCGTAATGCGACTGATTTCACCTTGCCATTCCGCGGAATGGCTGCCCATTCCGCGGGCATTTTTGCTACCATCTAAGCATTTACGTAAATAGGGGAAAAATAATCACAAAAATTAGTCTCTGGTACGAGATTCGGACCGGGGACCGCGCCGGAGTCTAGAGGCCCGTACCAGAGCGCCAGCCGACCGGCTCGACTGAGGTGGAATCTATCTTCAGTCATACAAATCCTCAGACACAGAATCTTTGTGTATGTGCACCATAGACTTTTCAAATAAGAGTAATGATTTTTTGAAAATGGGTCCAAATCTAACTTTGACCTTCGATGTATCGAAAATTGAAAACAATGCCGACCTTTGGTTTACGTCAAAATTCTCACTTTTTAATTTTCTTTCTAATGATGTGTCACAAGATAGGGGTTGTTATTTGAAAATTTTGAGTTGGAGGGCCTAACCTCCCCCCCCCCCCCTTGGAGGGGTGCCCCCAAAATGTTGACCCCCTCAAAAGATTGTTTCTTTTTAGTCATAAAAATTCCCTTAGTTTCTTTTTTTTATTTGCAGCCGTGCAAATGTTATGCAGGGGTCACCGGACTTTTGGATCAACCTACACGGAAAAAAAAAACTGTATGGGTGTGACAACCATCCACGCCGGTTCATGTACTAACCGTGAAAAGACAGCTAGGGTAGCCGTGGTTCACAGGTGCCATAGCCAGAAAATCACGGTCGGAGTGCCCGTGATAATTATGGTCGTGACACCCGTAACTTCACGGTGGCACAACCCGTGAATCACGGTTACTCGAGTGCTTCGGCGCGATCACCACCTCGCAACATCTGCTACTTTATGTACTGGAGTTTCGTCGCCACTCGCCATGCGGTCGGCGCGGTGTAGTGGATATGACACCGGACTGCGAAACGGAAGGTTGCGGGATCGAATCCCGGTTGGACCATCCTACCTTTTTCAGCCACGGCGCGGCGGCGCCCGTGAATGTACGGTTCAGGCGCCCGTGAATGTACGGTTTCGCTCTGAACCGTACATTCACGGGTGTCGTAACCGTGTCTGGGACCAAATAGTGTTACGGCTTGACGGTCCTCCGAAAGACGTTGGATGGTGCGCACGTAAGTATATTTGCGTGTAGTTTATACCCCCCGTAAGTGCTCACCGATCATCTGCGTGCGGGACCGTGAGGACGCAACACTATTTGGTCCCTGGACGGCGTCCAACTATTACCCGTGATTCACGGTTCCCGCGCCCGCTTTTCATAGTAACCGTACCCGTGAATTTTTTTCTGTGTATTTAGTTGTAAATACATGATAGCTAATTGTAAATGTGTTTCATTAGTATGTCGAGTCTTAGTGTTCAATCTGGTTCACTCTTTGATTTAAGGTAATCATCCTTCCATAAATCTTCACTCCCTTTCTTAAAAAAAAAAAAAAAAAAAAAAAATCATTCCTACGGTTAATAGAAATGATCACATTGACGGTAAAAAATCAACAAATATAAATAAAATAAAATGTTTGATCCACAGTTTTGAGAGCTTATATCTAACTTATATAAACTCGCTGATTTCATACCGCCAAATCGGTATTTTTTGACCACCCTGCGCCGCAGCGTATCGTAGGTATATACTGGTATAGCATTAGAAAGAACATTTTCTTACTACTGCTAGCTACACGTGTCAATACAAATACAAGAGCTGTCAGGTGATGGGTTGGTTGCCTTTACACAGGGTTCCTAGAATTAAATACGTATTAAAAAGTAAAATGGACATGATTTTTTTTTATTATTATTTATTTATAGTATAAAAAAATAAAAAAACAGTAAATTTTAAAACACCAAGTAACATTTCAGCAGAGTTTTCATTTCTTTCTCCGAAATATGTTCTGCCTCTTGAGACACGCTGCTGCACCTTGACGTATTTTAATAAAATTACATCACGCAGCTAGATATTTAGTTTTGCACGTAAAAAGTTGAAACCTAGACCCCCACCATTTGAAGAGAGCGAAACAGGTTTGAAGGTCGATGTTTTTACTAACTCATTTCCCTATTCCTAGAAGAGGCGTCATTTGCAGTCAAAATTTGCTCTGGAAAGAGTTAGATTACGGAGAGGGAAAAAAAGAAGAAGATGTGATGACGCAGTGTCTTTTTCGAGTCTCCATGTAAAAAAAAAAAAAAAAAAAAAACGAATTCTCAGAATGACTTGAGAATTTTTGCACGTAAGTATAATATGTATAAAAAAAAAAAAAAAAAAAAAAAATTCAAAAGTTTTCAAAATTTAAGAATTTAGGAATTTTGTCCAAATATTAGAATTCAGAATTTCGGTGAGCTACTGCACCACGCCGGAAAAGACGGTTAGAATGCTGCTTTTTGCAGTTAATTTTAGCACCTTCTATGTATTATTGCTTGCCATCTAGTTTTCACCTGTTTTCGAGACTGAGGTAATGATGCGCGGTCGCTAAAATATCGATTGAAGTTCGCGGTTGGCGAGACCGCAGACTGCAAAATTTATTTCGCGGATAAGCGAATCCGCGGTCGGAAAGAGATTATTGTATCACGTGGTAGCTCTTTTATCCGAGATCGTGAGAAACCAAGCACCGTGCCCTTTCAAGCCTTCTTTGATTACGTTATTAGCGTAGCGAGCACAGCGGTCTGTATCATGCAGAGCTGCCGTTTTGCTTAGAATTAATTACATATTTCAATTCACCGATGATTCCACCGGCTGAGGAAAAATTACACTGTTCAGTTCAATGTATGACTGTAACACACTTAAATACTCGCATTTGCAATATTTTCTCAACCGGCGAAGTCGTCGATGACTTTAAAAAACTTGCCGTGGATATTTTAATAAATTAACGGCGTTTCCACCGATTGAGAACAGATTACAGATCAGAGTATTTTCGTGCAGACGGTGAAAGTCAGAACTGAACTGTGTAATATTTACTCAACCGGTGGAGTCGTCGGTGAATTGAAAAATGCCAATAATTCTACCAAGAATGGCAGCTTTGGAAACATCATTTCCTCGAATAAAAAGTCTCGTGATGAGAACCGCTTTTAAAGTTGCCAAGAACTCAGCGGATTGTAGCGTATCAACAAACATTTTATACTCACTGTCCAGCCCTTTGCTTACATTTTTCGCTGAACCTCCCTCCCCGTCCTCCCCAACCATTTCCTTTCTTTGATACCGAACGGAAAGTGTAATAACTTTTCAAAGAGCTTGCAGAGAGTTATGCCGAGTCCACTAGTTGCGCGAGTTTCCATCTGTCTTCCAAGTTCTTTTTTCTTATCTTTTTTTCTAAGACCCAAGGCCTATCCTACGTTTTGCCTCCAGGAAAATTAAGAGCTTCGGAGTATAATAAATAACAATATTTCCTCGTGTCAAGACAAGTTTTACAGGTCTCTACGGGATGGTGCGGTGCAGCTCTCAGGATTTGAAATAATTACCTGGATGAGCGCTGTAACAACCCATAAAACCTCGCTGATACCCTTTCAAGGTTGTTAACTCTTCTTGAAGGAAGAGTTATGAGGGTCTGGGTCACTCTCCCTCTCTCTCTCTCTCTCTCTCTCTCTCTCTCTCTCTCTCTCTCTTTCTCGCTCTATCTCTCTCTCCCTCCCCCCCCCTCTCTCTCTCTCTCTCTCTCTCTCTCTCTCTCTCTCTCTCTCTCTCTCTCTCTCTCTCTCTCTCTCTCTCTTATTATTATTTTTTTTTTTTTTTTGGAAGGCTTGATTAAATTCGGAAAGTGGCGAAGCATGGAAAGTTGCTCAGTACCTATCTCCTTGCTGTCAAACAATGAGCGATACAAAGATACATGTAATTAGCTATTTCTTACATATACATTTACTATCTACACTCATGCATCAATAGTTTCGCGTCTTTTCAAACATAATTAGCTAATCGATCAATAATAGTTTTCCTCCTTGAATATCGATTAATTTGCAGAGATTTAAATGAGCAAAATCAAGTGTTGCCAAATTGATATTTAATACCAATTGATTTTTCTCATTTTTACTCTGGAAATTAATCGATATTTAAGGAGGAAAATTATTATTGATCGATTTGCTAACTATGTTTGAAAAGATGCGAGACTATACTGGCTAAATCGCTGACAACGTCGCATTTTCATTAACGTAAACCTGCGGCCCGATCATTTACTTCATCGTTAAACTGATCGTTAACACTGTCTAAGAGTGAAACTATTGGTCGGAAATTGTAAAACTTGGCCGTTTCTATGGTAATCATGGTTAAAGTGTCCGTTCTATAAAGATTATTCATGAGTAACCTTTAAATAGTGAGCGCTTTAACGATGGTTACCATAGCAACGGCCAAATTTTACAATTTCCGACCAATAGAATCACTCCTATACAGTCTTAACGATTGGTTGAACGATGAAGTAAATGATCTGAAATAAGAAACAAATGTTTAATTTATTGTATAGCAATTTGGCAACAATGGGTTTTCCTTATTTAAAGCTGTGTAAAGTAATTGATACTAAAAGAGGAAAAGTAATATTTTATCGATCATTGATCTTTTAGTTTATCGGTTGAATGTTTGAGAAAGAGCGGAACTATGTTGGCTAAATTGCTGATTACTTCACCTTTTTTGCACAAAATTGGTATTTCGGAGAGCGATTTTGATATCGGAAAAAAATGGTTACTCGCAGGCTAGCAAAAACTAGCAGATGGTATGTGTAGGAATCGATGACTGAGAGGTTAGGGAACACTGTCTAGGCACAATTATTACGTGCCTGGTCGTGCCACGAGACTTATGAGCACATTTTTGTGTGAAAATTTGCAAATTTTGAGTAAAATTATAGCATTTAAAAAAAAAAAAAACTTATCACAACTAAAAAATCACTTTTTGTAAAGTATAGCCATGGAAAAATATGTTACCTTCATTGAATCTTATTGAAACAGCCACTTATCAACACAGTATCACAATTATGTCGTGTTTACAGTTGTAAACACAGGGATTGAACCTACCTCAGAAGACGGAGCTCGCGCGCTGCATAACAAATGCTTGTCACTCGCTCATCAGTTATCTTAGAATTGAAATATTTTACAGGCACGCTCTCTAAGTTGTAATGTATCACCCTGTGCTGCAAAATCTCGATTTTTCCAAACTTCAAATTTTTTATTCATGTCCAGCTAATTTGGCCAAATTAAACATAGTGCGCCGCGCGTGGCCGCTTTCTCGATGAAAAAATTGACGATTCCATGAACTGTAAGAAGGGGAAGGGAGGGTTGGTGAGCAGATGAACTTGACATTTTTCTCGTGTTGTTCACACAGGCAAGCGACAAGACACTTCGCTATTCTCATTCTCAGAGTCATTTCCTGCAGTAATTCGTTTTGTTTTCATTTACTTTTTATTTGTCAAACGGCGAGGCGAGTCAAATTTGCGAGTTCCGATGAAGGGAAAAATGTGAAGGAAATCCCTGTTGAAGAATCGGAGTCTTCCGCAGTTCGAGGGATCGCTAACCACACTATTACTTTGACGAAGATTCGAGAAAATTCGTACTAACCTCACTTCCCCTTCTCTTTTGAAAGGTTTTCTTCCCATTTAATGGAGGAGGGGAAACCAGAAAAGTTGGTATTGGAGCTCTTTCCATTCCTCTCAGACACTCAATCGCTTTAAAAAAAATTTTCCCCGGAAATGAGCATAGCTCCCGAGGATACAGTGGAGGAGAAGAAACCAGAAAATTTAGTATTGGAGCTCTTTACATACCATTCCTTGCATACACTCAATCGCGTTAAAAATACTTTTCCCGGAAATGAGCAGCTCCCAAGGCCATAAGCATATTTCTAAGTAAGTAATCTCTAACAGAATCGCTTCCCAATTAATTCTTTCTCTTTGATTCCATGTATTTACTTTGGGGCTTTGAACAAACTAAAGTCTCGTGAAGATACTAAGATACTACGAGACTTGCGCCTTGATTAGTTCTTCTTCTTCAAAATAAGCGACAAGAAATATACGAGGAGGAATTTCTTCAGTGTTTTTTCTGGTTGATCAGGAGGGATAGAGGTTATTTTAACCTTATTCATTAATACATAAGAAGCTTGCTCATTTTTTTTCTTCTTTCTGTATATATCACTTTCAATAAGTTTGAAAATTACAATACTTCTGAGCTTCATCTGAATCTAAAATTCTGGTGATAAGCACGCCACTAACATGATGGGTCTTTTCGGGGCTCCATAATATTCTTAATGTGAATTAATAAGAATTTATTCAGAAATGGTGAAACTCTCCATATTTTCTCTTTGCATACACGCTGATTTGCATCAACCCATATTTTTCAAGCACGATGTCGTTTTTGAGAGTCGTGCTTATTGGTTTTGGTCTGGTTTTGGTTTGGCAGGGTTGCATGAGTTTGCCTGTTTTTGACCATTGATATCAATAGGATGTCTCTGTTTCAAGCCGTTGTTTAAGACAGACCTGACACCACGGTGATTTTATAGCCAGTTAAATCCTCTGTCTACCTGGTGGACCAATATTCGTTGAAAGCTATACCCGTTTTCACTGCTTTTCATACGATTGATTCAGTCGGCTTTGATTTTAACAAATATTTTCTTAAGATGATCGTGACGATCGTGTATATTCAGACTGATCACGGTTAATTATTTGCTATTCGAAGCTTAACTTCGAAAATTTTTCTAAATTTTTTCCCAATTTTAAACTGCTTGTGCTTGTCCAGTCTTATCGATCCCACGGAAGAAGGACTTTTTTTGGTTTTTACACAATGGAATGGAAACAACAAGCATACCACCGCCAGTTAGGTTTGAGGTTATGGTCACTCGGGTTCTACGTTTTTACAGGCGCTCATGGGACATAAGATTTTTTTGCTGTTTGTGAGCCAATTCGGGAATTATTGGGCATTTTCAAATTTTAGACTTTCTTTTTCTTTTTTCTATTTTTTTTCAGTTGAAGACTTTCTTTTAAGGTCCCTGATAATTTTATTCTGAAGGGGAAAAAATGTTATCGCTAAAGTTGTTCGGAACATTAATAGAATGCCTTTCCAACGGTTAAATTGGTCGGTTTGGCCCTAAAAACACCTAAATATGCCCAACAAAGCTCAAAATTGACAAAACGAAAGTCCCATAAGCAGCCGCAGAAACGTAGAACGTGTGTGACTATTTGTTTAGTTCTGTTTTCAGATAAATTTCAAAGGTTGGAAAAACCTTTTGTTAAAATTTACGTTAAAATGAAATTTTGATGATAGGTACTTTTCGAGAATGCTCTAGAAATACATGCCTCTTTACGACGCTAAAATAAACACATCAATGAACCATCAATGTATCATTAAAATATCTCCGAGACACTGACGAAAGTGGGAGGTTCATTTATTTATTTTTCTGTAATCATTCAGGTACCTCCCTCGACGTCATTTACTCAGAATCATTACGGATGACGTGACCCCACAGGCCCACACCCCAAGCAAAATGATCGTATTTTTCTTTCGTTTGATCAACGCATCGGTGAAGGCGTATTTACAAACTGAAATAATTTTATTTGCTTCGAAAGTCGCCGCACTTTGTAAACACACCAGAACCGCGGCCGAAATTGGGAATGACTAAAATGGTGGGTCCTGGAGATCAGACTTATCTTTGAAGGCCTGAAGTCCTAAAGTTCGTATGCGCCTGTAATAGCAGCATTGAGAGCGACGGGCAAATATAATATCAGGATTCCTGGAACCATGGCGTCACCGGCATAGTTGCCTAAGTTTGGTGAAAATCCCTATTTTTTCATTTGAACTCAATGTAAAGTTCGCAAGTTTCATACCATCTAGCGACTCTGCTTGCGGGATTCGGAGGGCAAAAAATCATACTAACATTTTTTAGAGTCCCTCACGCAAAACTCAATTACTGACGCAAAATATCGACGTACTTTAGCATAAGGGGGCTGAATCCTGCAGTTTAAGCAAAACTGCGGGCCGATCATTTACTTTCATCGTTATAGCAATCGATACGCTTCATATCGAGCGATGCACTGCTCATCGATTGTTAACGGGTGATCATATACTTGCTATGGCCACCATCGCTCGATAGCTCTAAACGGGGCTCTCGATCGATTCGATCGAGAGGTATAACGATGCAATCGATGCAGTTTCTCTGCTCGCTTACAAAAGTGACCAATCACAGCGCAGTTCGTGTTTTTGAATTTCACGCGGCAGAATGACGAGCAACAGCTAATCTCAGAGACAAAGCTAATCTCACCCAAAACACAGCTGTTTATTATTATTGTTTGTTATTTTTTGTGGGGGATGGGGATGTAGTGTTACTATCTGCATTTGTTCTTCAAGCGTCGAATTAGCTTTATTCTATGATTTGTAAAAAATAGTGTCCGTGTTTATGCGTTTCCGTCAGTAATTAGTTTATCCACCGGCCCCCTGCAACTTCTGTGTTGATTTATACTTTTCGTGCGAAAATGCGTAGATACGAGTAGATACTATATGACTTTTGTGTGTTCGTTTCATTTGAATCATTTTCTAGCTCAATTACTGATAATCATGCATGCTTCTCCCAACATTCGACGGAAATTGAACTATCTAGGAAGCTCACATCAGCATTCCTGCGGTTAGAAAAAGTGTCCGTAATTTAGATGGTTTCAGACGGATTCTGTGCTACTTGTGTCAGTGCTCACATCATGTAATATTTTAAAGTCTCCGCTTTTCAGTGATTTTCGTGCAATCTGTGGCTCTTCTTACAAGCATTTTTTCACACCCCTACAGTGTATAGTTGGGTCTTAAAGTATACTCTAGTCTCATTCTCATTGCATCCTTAACATGTTTACCTTTGATTTAATTGTTCTGAGACAAAGTTTGTGTAGGTAGTGTTGTTTGCAGTAATGCCAGTGAAACCTAAAATGACAAAAACATTTTCAGTTCCCATTTCAATCTGTGGCTGGTTGTGAGTCTTTTCTGACAACTCAAGTGTGTTGTCCTAATCTTTATTAGTCGCTTGAGTCTAAGAAAAGTTTTTCAGCAGTCGCAGCATCCATCGGTAACACTTCTATCTGAATTAGCAGAGCGTTTGTAACGATTGTGAAGGTAAGTGAGAGGTAAGTACCTTTCTTTGGTGTCCTCGTTTGATTATAACTGTGTACTTTACCTGCAAATCATCTCTCAAACCTCTTTTAACAAGCAGACCATTTTCAAAGCATCAGCGGTGGGAGTTTATCGGCCCAAAAATTAAATCGGTTAGGCAGGTACATTTAACGCGATGTCAGACTCAAAGCAATTTTGGTTTCCAAATACTGATTATTTCTTTGATTAATCTGTAATCTCTTCACATTCCACTAAACCCTACTCTCATTTACTTGAGTGCTGACCTGCCTCCTTGAGAAAGCTGTGTAACTATGTTTTTTTAGGCGGTAGGTACCTACCTACCTTTGAATTTTAATAACTTAAGCTCAAATTACATTTAAAGACATGATGAAATGTTTCATCGGCAGAGGTTTTTCCTTCTCCCACTTGCAAGTATTTTTTACTGTGTTCTTTGCTGAAAAAATTACACTTTATAGCTTTCTAGTAGATGTTCCTTGAAAAGTTACAAATATAGCTAAGGCTGTGGTAAACTGTATTTATTTTTCATTGATGTTTTGAGTTTTTACAATTTTAATTTTGAAGGAATAAGCCAAGAGCAATAGTTTTTCATTGATACTAATGGAAGAAAACAAGAATGCAGTAACGCTTTAGATAAGTGAAGAATGACTGGAAGAATTGTCATAATAATTGTAAGGCAAAAGTAGACAGACTGTTAAAGGTGTCGGGACAAATGTAACGCCTAACATATTTTACATATTATAAGTGAGTTAGTGGCGAATCCAGCCCTCGCGAAGGGGGGGGGGCAATTATGGGATTTTCTCCTGTATAGGACCCCTTTTCTTGCTTTCGCTCTTGGGTTTCCCCTTCCTCTCCACTTTTTTCCCACTTTTTGAGCCGGACGATAGGGGGGGGGGGGACTGCCCCTTCGCCCCCACCCTGTATCCGCCAATGAAGTGAGGTGAAATGGAGTAGACTGCAGAATAGAGCTTCCTCTTAATTCTTGCTCCTGCAATGATTGATTTCCTTTTTGCAGTTTTTAAATTTTTTTCTCAATCTGCAGTTACCATTTTGACTCTAGCAAGTAAGTAGATATCTGCAGAAGACTCTTTTTCGCTCTAGACTTCTTTAGAAATTATAAGTTTGAAAAACAAGAATGGCCCCTAGGAGACTTCTTACCTTATGAAAATTTCAAGGGATGCATAAAGGAATGCTATGAGGTTTTCACTTACAACCAAAAAACCCAGTCAGGATAGCCGGTCAGTCTGTTAGATAATAGAACCAACCAAAATAAAATTTTGTCATTTCTTTTCTACTCTAAGTGACTGAAGTTGTCTCCTGCCTTCCTATAAAAGTCGGATCTGTGATTCGTTCGGTGCCTGTGCATCAGAACTTTCTTATCATGAAGGTATATCTCATATGGCTCTCAGAGAGTGTTCTGAAAGAAGCAATACTTTTTGCTTCCTTACTTTCTTCCTCTCAATCCTTTTCTCTTCAGAGTTGGTGTAAAATTAAGCTTTTCTTATTTCATTCCTTTGTGATCTCTTGAAATGAAAAAATGTTTTTTGGGTTTGGGTTCTATTATCTAACAGACTGACCGACTATCTTTACGGGGTTTTTGGTTGTAAGTGAAAGCCTCATAGCATTCATTTAATGCACCCCTTTAAAAATTTTCCTAAGGTAAGAAGTCTCCTAGGGGCCATTCTTGTTTTTCAAACTTATAATTTCTAAGGAAGTCTTGAGCGAAAAAGAGTCTTCTGCAGATATCTACTTACTTGCTAGAGACAAAATGGTAACTGCAGATTGAAAAAAAATTTAAAAATCTGAAAAAAGGAAATCAATCATTGCAGGAGAAAGAATTAAGACGAAGACACCTTTTACAGTCTCTCTACTTTTGCCTTACAATTATTATGACAATTCTTCCAGTCATTCTTCACTTATCTAAAGCGTTACTGCATTCTTGTTTTCTTCCATTAGTATCAATGAAAAACTATTGCTCTTGGCTTATTCCTTAAAAATTTAAAATTGAAAAAACTAAAAACATCAATGAAAAATAAATACAGTTTACCACAGCCTTAGCTATATTTGTAACTTTTCAAGGAACATCTACTAGAAAGCTATAAAGTGTAATTTATTCAGCAAAGAACACAGTAAAAAATACTTGCAAGTGGGAGAAGGAAAAACCTCTGCCGATGAAACATTTCATCATGTCTTTAAATGTAATTTGAGCTTAAGTTATTAAAATTCAAAGGTAGGTAGGTACCTACCGCCTAAAAAATCATAGTTACACAGCTTTCTCAAGGAGGCAGGTCAGCACTCAAGTAAATGAGAGTAGGTTGAGTGGAATGTGAAGAGATTACAGATTAATCAAAGAAATAATCAGTATTTGGAAACCAAAATTGCTTTGAGTCTGACATCGCGTTAAATGTACCTGCCTAACCGATTTAATTTTGGTCCGATAAACTCCCACCGCTGATGCTTTGAAAATGGTCTGCTTGTTAAAAGAGGTTTGAGAGATGATTTGCAGGTAAAGTACACAGTTATAATCAAAAGAGGACACCAAAGAAAGGTACTTACCTCTCACTTACCTTCACAATCGTTACAAACGCTCTGCTAATTCAGATAGAAGTGTTACCGATGGATGCTGCGACTGCTGAAAAACTTTTCTTAGACTCAAGCGACTAATAAAATTAGGACAACACACTTGAGTTGTCAGAAAAGACTCACAACCAGCCACAGATTGAAATGGGAACTGAAAATGTTTTTGTCATTTTAGGTTTCACTGGCATTACTGCAAACAACACTACCTACACAAACTTTGTCTCAGAACAATTAAATCAAAAGGGAAACATGTTAAAGGGTGCAATGAGAATGAGACTAGAGTATACTTTAAGACCCAACTATACACTGTAGGGGGGTGAAAAAATGCTTGTAAGAAGAGCCACAGATTGCACGAAAATCGCTGAAAAGCGGAGACTTTAAAATATTACATGATGTGAGCACTGACACAAGTAGCACAGAATCCGTCTGAAACCATCTAAATTACGGACACTTTTTCTAACCGCAGGAATGCTGATGTGAGCTTCCTAGATAGTTCAATTTCCGTCGAATGTTGTGAGTGGCATGAGAAAAAGTATTTTGGGTAACGAACACGCCGAGGCACTTGGGCAAATTCGCCCGAATTAAGTATTGAAATCAACACGTAAGTTGGTGGCCCGGGGATAAACTAATAGCGGAGGGACTGAAATAAAAAAACGGATGTTATTCCACACATATTATAATTTGAAATGAATTACTTCTCTGAAGAACACAGAAAGAAAAGAAATTTGTCACTTGAAGTCCGGTTGTTTCTCCGTTCGCTGTTTACGCGATCAGCTGAGAACTCTGCCGGCCCCCTTCTCCGCCGACGCGTTTAGCCGGTCCCAGCGCCATCTCTGAATAAACAACGCAAATTAATTGTGCAGTGGAAAAGCGGGAATATTAAAAAAGACTCAAATGAATTTAGCGGTGGCATCAGAAACTGACTTCTTATTCTTTATTTGCATTGCGCGAGTTCATGAGTGTATTTGGGATGTTTTTCCGATTATATTCTGTCAGTTTTTTTGATCGATAACTTATAAAGGTAGCTCAAAAGCTACCTTTATAGAACGATCGATTTGAGGCGGTATAACGATGCTCGAGTAGGTAAAAGATCAGTCGATAAGAAGTTAACGATCGAATCGTTTAAAACGGTATAGCGATGGGATTGCAAAGTAAAAGATCGATCGATATCGTTATAATGCAATTCGCTCGATAAAAAGGGGTATAACGATGACTTTTGAAAGTAAATGATCGGCCCGCTGAGTTAGCTAACTCTTTTACATGCTGTACAGTACACGTACCACGCCGAACTCCACAATATTTCGAGGAAAAGTGCAGTAATGAAAAAAATGAATGCAGTTGAAGGTGAAAATTGAGGAATTTAATAATCAAATAAAATATTAACGAAACTGAAATCCGAAGGACCACGCTGAATTTTCTGTTCTTTACAGAAGGTATGAAGTCATATTGGAGTTAAATGAAAATGCAATATAGTTTTAATTTAATTTCTTCTTGTAATACAATTTACAAGTTCTAATGTGAGTTTTAGTCCCTAACCACGCCGATTTGCCAGATAAAATTTTCCTTTCAACTTCATAATGTTCGGTTTTAACCTTTGGGTTTGAGTGAATTTTTTTGAAGTATCTGATTTGAGTTAGAAGTTTAAATTTGCAAGGCATTACAAAGGAAATGAAGACATTCGTTCGTGGTCGTTACGAAAATACAGGGCATCAAAAAAGAAAGTGTTCTGGTTTTAGAAATCATTGCAAATTTTGCCATTGATTTCCTCGATTTTTGTGATATAGCATTCTCTCTACAAGTTTGCTGCGGTTATTTTTTGCATCATATAGGAGGCGAAAGGCGAGAAAGCCCCGGTGAGATAGAATCGCTTTTACGAAGCGGAGAGACAAAAGAACTTCCGAGTCGCACACCTCTATAATGGCGACGCGACGTAGCTGAACGTCATTCCTTTGATATTTGCTCGGCAGACACAGAAGTAGAACATATTAAAAGCTGACACGATTTGATTTAAATCTATTCTCGGAAGTCCAAATCACTCGTCGTACTGTGATTTTACAAATAGCTCTCGTATAGCCAGGCTGACCTCTCTGCTGCGATGTTACAAAATTGCACCATTCCGCCATAAAAACTAATACATCTACTTGGTGACGGAAATTGGTGTCCTATATTGTCAATCTGTTGGGTTACATTTTGCCTTTTTTTGACACGGTTCGCGTAGCCGTTTGATAATAAGTAACATCTTACAAAGATAAAGTTTGCCTGGAATTTCGAGCCAACCGATTTCAAAAAATCATCGGGTAAAACCCTGTAAAAATGACGGACAGTGCACTAAAACTCACAAAATTCAATCCCAAACTCATAAAATGCTTTCAAACGCGAGACCGCTATTGCAGTGATCACCGCCCAAATCTTATGGCAGTCGTATGCTTCTTCTTCTCGTGTGGTGTCGCGAGAACACCTCGTGAAGATGGAGCTTATTGAGATAGGGAAACCCAATGTAAAAGGCGGCAATCACCGCAATGGGGCAATTGCACACTTTTGCTATAAGCGATTTAATAGTCGATTATGGCGTAGAAACCTCAAAAAATAACGATGGCGGCACTAAAAACTTCCAAAATCCACTCCTAAAATCAATAAACGCAGTTATTTGCGCGAGCGTAATGGTGGCCGAAGGCACTAACAATGGAAGATTCCCATCTAATAATTCTGAAACTCCATCAAGAAGTGACCAATAAGAGACTACTTTCATTTGACACCAGTGTCAATAGGTGTTGTGGTACCATTCATCGGATGTGGATCATCACTCTGATGACTAATTACTCTGTGAATCATCCTTGTCAACACAGAAAGAGTGACGAAATTAAGATGGGAATCTCCCATTGTTAGTTCCTTCGGCCACCATTACGCTCGCGCAAATAACTGCGTTTATTGAGTTTAGGAGTGTATTTTGGAAGTTTTTAGTGCCGCCATCGTTATTTTTTGAGGTTTTTACGCCATAATCGACTGTTAAATCGCTTATAGCAAAAGTGTGCAATAGTCCCATTACGGTCTCGCGTTTGTTCGCGCTTGATCGTCATTTTATAGGGTTTTACCCCTTAATCAACTATTAATAAGCTTGTAGGAAAAGTTTGCAACAGTTCAATTCTCCGTTTTTGGCGTATGGCAAAAGGCAGTAAGCTATTATTTCCGTCGACAATAACTAACAGGGTCATAATTTCAAATCGGGCCAATTGAGCATGCATGCTCCGTGAAAATTTCAAGTCAAAAGTTAACCCCAATGAGTAATTTTTTACCTTCAGTACTACTTGAAAAGACTTTTTACCGAAGGGTTCCGCTGAATTTCCGATATTTCTCATGTGCCGCGGAAACAGCCGGAAACGCATGATGAACTAATGGTAAATAACTTGTCGATTGTCGGTTACGCTGTCGGTTAATTAACCGACTATTTCAAAAGTACTTAATAAAAACGATATTACTTGTTACAATAATCTCTGATGTTGATTTTTAAAGCGAATTACGGTAGTTGAATTGAATTAAAAATTACAGGGCGGAACTTTACTGTATTACCTACCTTTTTCGTATATTTAAGTGCCGCTGACTAGGACCATAGGCAAATCACGAGATCGGATTTGTTAGTCAAAAATGTTTCCAAATAAAACCCATTTGCACAGATGTTGATAGTTCCTGTTTAGAACGTTGAAGCGTGGTCGAGAATTCGTAAGTTACCCAGTTTCACTTTTAAGTAAACTTTTAAGATGTTTTAAAACAGTAAAATCCGTGCGTAACCGACAGACATTTTGGAACCGGGGGACAACCATTTTTCACAATTTATGGCATGAAGAAAAGTAATTTCGTAAAAAACGACGGTTTACACGTGTTCTACGAAGTTTTTTGAGCATTTCCACTACCTTCAAAATTTATTTCAGCCTCAAAATATGGTCAAAAACTTAGGTTAAATACCAAAAACTCGTGTGGGGACGCGTAACCGACGGACATTTTGAACCATAAAACAATTAAAATTAGTATTTAAATAACTTTAAAAGCAATTATTACTATTGCTCCTTATAAAACTAAGTTCCTTCGACTTAAAAATCAAAACATCGAACTTATTTGATCTTTTTTAAAAATGTAATCTTGTTGGTACACCATTTGGCCCGTTTCGAAATTATGACCCAACAGTGTTTTGTAATCAGTTTATGGGGGAAAAAACATGGGAACGTGTAAAACATGCTGAGCACGTCTAAGCTGTTGGTATATAAAAATTGCAAATTAGTCTCGCAAGTAAACATTGTAATGTTCGAATCTTTATCCACTTAAGACAGTTTTAATTTCTATTTGTTACACGCACACATTTTGGTCACAAAGCTGATTGAATGTTTCTTATGCCTCGAAGTAGAAGCAGAGCTCTTTGCGGATGGTACTACTGAGAATTTCTAACACTATGCAAATTTTTCTTTTTGATTTCACGATCAACACCTGCAGGATCTCAGGAAGCAGTTCGATTGATTGTTTCTCTTTTGTACTAATCTCCTTTTTTGCCTTGTTGCTTTACTCTTACATTAAGCACACACGCTGAATTAATTTTTTTCATTTATATTTTTATACTATACAGGGTGTTGAAAAACTGTTCCCGAATATTTCAGGGGTGGATTCTACAGGTCAAAATAAGACCTTTTTTCCCTATAAACATGTGTCCGAAAATGCCCCCCTTTTGAGCTACAGCCCCTCAAAGTATTAAAAAATTTACGGTTTTTTTGGAATAGCGACCACTATTATGAACCAAATGTCTTAAAACTTGGTGTCCGAAAGTAATTTTACGTGTAGAATCCATTAATGACCTCGAAAAATTCAGAAATTGATTCTAATTGTACTTTTCACGCAATATTGTACCTTTAACGGCACGAATTTTATGTTACGGATTAGAATTTTGAAGAATAATTATCGAAATCAGATGCGAAAAACCCTTAGAAAGATTTTCGGTACTCTTTGTTTCTTTCGATACGACGCGTTTTAAGCGAGATAATCGCTGCACAGTGTGGAAAAGTCAGCGCTTTTACCATGAAAAACGGCAGTGAGTATGCAACCCGCCTCTCCGCTGCTTCTACGGGCCGGCCGCTATGGTAAAAACGCTGACTTTTCCACACTGTGCAGCGATTATCTCGCTTAAAATGCGTCGTATCGAAAGAAACAAAGAGTACCGAAAATCTTTCTAAGGGTTTTTCGCATCTGATTTCGGTAATTATTCTTCAAAATTTTAATCCGTAACATAAAATTCGTGCCGTTAAAGGTACAATATTGCGTGAAAAGTACAATTAGAATCAATTTCTGAATTTTTCGAGGTCATTAATGGATTCTACACGTAAAATTACTTTCGGACACCAAGTTTTAAGACATTTGGTTCATAATAGTGGTCGCTATTCCAAAAAAACCGTACATTTTTTAAAACTTTGGGGGGCTGTAGCTCAAAAGGGGGGCATTTTCGGACACATGTTTACAGGAAAAAAAGGTCTTATTTTGACCTGGAAAATCCGCCCCTTAAATATTCGGGAACAGTTTTTCAACACCCTGTATGGTAAGATATGTAAATTTTTTCAAAAGAGTAAAATGTTCTACCATTTTTGTCAATGTTTAAATACGATTTTGATTTCTACTAATTGTGAGTGTTTGTCCACAAATTTGCACCCCCCCCCCCCCCCCCCAGTTGCCATATGTGCCAGTCTCTGACTTTTCTCTTTTTCAGTTCATCCTCTTTTTTGCATTTCCCTTGCTCCATCGATCTTTCCTTCCTCATATAGTCATCATTGTTCGTTTTCAAGGAGCCCAAAAGTGCAAATAGCCCTTCTAATGTGTGCAATTTACAATTACAATTACACATTCTTTGTTTTATTTTCTTGGAATGCCAATCTCCTTTTTTCACGTTCTTTACACGTTCTCACGTTTTCTTTTCAATTCATATTTAGATTACAGCTTCACTATTTTTTTTTTAATATTCCAAGCTCGTTACTATTTCTTTTTCCTTGGCAAGAGGATCGCCCCTTTCCTCTTTTATTCCGTTCCACGTCTTTCAATTAATTTTCTTCCTTGTTCTTTGAGTTTACTTCTTTGTACGTTTTTTAGGGCATTCGATGTTAAACGCGCGTTTCTGATGGTTTGGCTGGGTCGCGGAATTATATGTTTTCATCTGAACGAAAGATCTGGTTTGCGAGGAAACCGAAACCGAAGGGGTAAATTTAGAGAACAGAAATTTAACTTTTGAATGTATGCTTGAAGGAAGTTTTTCAATCAAAATCCGATTTATTGCATCTGCTTATCGGAATGGAGAGAAAGGTCATTTTTATTCTTATTTAGATTATGATATTTTTAAAGAAAATTAGCCGAAACGGTTTTACTGTAGTTCGAACCAGGAGGTCGGAGTTGTAATTTGATGTTATTTTCACAAATAAATAAAATAGGAGACATATTGTTTCTTTCAGTGGGGTGGGGGTGGGAGGAGGGGGTGCGTTAGTTCACCAGACCGCCTTGACATCAAATTTGTGCCCTTTACGAGGTAATTTTTTGCGTTTTCAGAGAAGTTTACCAGATGTTTACTTGCAGACCCCTCCTTGACAATTTTCGGACCACGGAGCTCCCGCCCCTCGCCCAACGCCTCTTCCTCCGAACAGTTCCTGGCTACGCCCCTGTAGTGGGGCGGATAACTCCACAATATTGGAAGAATCGTTCATTTCTGGAAAAAAAGTGAAACTTTCAGGGATTGTTGTTGACCCTTAGGAGAATCGAAAATCGAAGAGACCCCAAAAAGTTGGGCCCCTGGGGGCCCAGGGGGGGGCCCCAAAATCTTATTTTGCTCATAACTTTTGAACGAATGATTTTTTCGAAAAAAAATGAGCATTAAAAAGATAGGAAATTTAATTTTAAACAAAAAGTGTCTCTTGGTATTTTTCATTTGGACGACAAATAACCAAGATACAGCCGGAAAACCGATTGGACGTTGGGGGCCCCAACCGAATCGGGCCGCCCCATACAGTATACGGTATTTTACGCTGCCGCGCGCAAGAATCTCTTGCTGCACGGTTGGCACTCACACTCCGACACTTCGCTCAAGTTTATGTCGTCGTGTGTGACTCTTGGAGAGTTGGTGGTGGGGGGGGGGGGGGGCGCAACCAACCCCCCCCCCCCCCCCCCCCAATGAAGTACGTACCCGTTTGAAGAAGTCGACTTATTTCAGTTAATTATTTATTCAGTTTATCAGTAAATAACAAACAAAAGTAACCTAAGTAAGTTGATGTCTTCGTTTTCGGGGTAGGGCGGGGTGCCCCCTCTCACCCCCCTCCCTTCCCACGAATCGCACCCGTATACAGAACTAGGTACATTTCCGTTCATTTTTTATTCAGTTTATTGCTAAAAATGAAAGAACGTAATCTGATGTAAGTTCTGATCAACGTTGATATCGTTGTAAACAAACGCAATTATGAATGTAGGAGATTCATCGAGGAAGTATTGATACGAAGGGAGGGTATCACCCCACTCCCCTTCCCTTCCCCGCTAGAGAATCCAGAATTTTCGTTTTTACCTCTAAAAACGATTGAAATACAAAAAGCCGGACATCCGATCTAATTGATTTTAATCGACACTGTCGGAAAATCTCACAAATGAGTCGAGTGAAGGAGACGCTCATGAGGGGGGGGAGGGGTACTAAACTCCAACTTCGGTTTGAGACAATCTATGAGTCTCATTTCTTTACAGTTTCGTAATGAAAACGATATAAAAACACTCGATGCGAGTATATTAAGTACCGTCGATATTAGTCTGTGATAAACCAAAGTGTAAGTGGGTGGGGGGCACCTACCCCCTCTCCACTCCAGTCCCTAACAATTAAACACAAAAATCGAACGTATAAGAATGCAGCAAGAAGACTTATTCGCACTGCTGAAATATTCGGCAAAAACATATGGAAATTACTGTAGAAGGTTTACCTCGGATCGCGATGTATAGTTTGAGTTGTATCTGTATGTTAACTGATCTCAGTGCTGCAACACATTCGGCGAAGAGCGTGCTGCGGGGTTTTTTCAGCGTTATTCGTCTTTCAAATAAGAATAGTTTGTATGAAACGCGAATAAAACATCCAAACAGTGTGTAAGTACACTAATTCTCAGTTGAGGCCAAACCTTTAACTTATAAATAGTCGACGTACAAACGACGAGTGTTTTTATATCGTTTTCATTACGAAACTGTAAAGAAATGAGACTCATAGATTGTCTCAAACCGAAGTTGGAGTTTAGTACCCCTCCCCCCCCCCTCATGAGCGTCTCCTTCACTCGACTCATTTGTGAGATTTTCCGACAGTGTCGATTAAAATCAATTAGATCGGATGTCCGGCTTTTTGTATTTCAATCGTTTTTAGAGGTAAAAACGAAAATTCTGGATTCTCTAGCAGGGAAGGGAAGGGGAGTGGGGTTTTTACCCTCCCTTCGTATCAATACTTCCTCGATGAATCTCCTACATTCATAATTGCGTTTTTTTACAACGATATCAACGTTGATCAGAATTTACATCAGATTACGTTCTTTCATTTTTAGCAATAAACTGAATAAAAAATGAACGGAAATGTACCTAGTTCTGTATACGGGTGCGATTCGGGGGAAGGGGGGGGGGTGAGGGGGGGCACCCCGCCCTACCCCGAAAACGAAGACATCAATTTACTTAGGTTACTTTTGTTTGTTATTTACTGATAAACTGAATAAAAAATTTAAACTGAAATAAGTCGACTTCTTCAAAGGGGTGTACTTCATTGGGGGGGGGGGGGGGGGGGGGGGGGCCCCCCCCCCCCCCCCCCCCCCCCCCCCCCCCCCCCCCCCAAAGAGTCACACACGACGACATAAACTTGAGCGAAGTGTCGGAGGTGAGTGCCAACCGTGCAGCCAGAGATACTTGCGCGCGGCAGCGTAAAATACCGTATACTGTATGCGGTGGCCCGATTCGGGTGGGGCCCCCAACGCCCAAATGGGTTTTCCGGCTGTATTTTGGTTTTTTGTCGTCCAAATAAAAAATACCAAGAGACATTTTTTTTTAAAAATTTAAATTTCCTATCTTTTTAATACTCATTTTTTTCAAAAAAAATCATTCGTTTAAAATTATGAGCAAAAAATTTTGGGGGCCCCCCCTGGGCCCCCAGGGGCCCAATTTTTTGGGGTCTCTTCGATTTTCGCTTCTCCTAAGGGTCAACAACAATCCCTGAAAGTTTCATTTTTTTAGGCGCACCTTTGGGCACAACGTGCGCCTATTGAAATCGCCCTGATACTCAATAGAGTATACTACCCCCCCTTTGTGATCAAATGGCGAAATGAGTTTTTTTGATGTCGTAAAATTTTAGGTTGTGTCCTGTTTTTTTTTTATGCTAATTTCATTTGAAAAGTTAATGTTCTCCCAGCCACGACTGAATTCTGAGTTGGTTGGGAGAAATTTTCATGTTCATTGATTGACTTTTTTTTAAAAGTTATTCTATGTCAAAAATTTCCAACCTCACTTTTTGATTATTTCAAATTTTCCCGGTATATTCTAGGTGATCAAGAGAACCAATCATTTGCCGTTCTGAATGTTTTTTTTTTTGCATGTAAATGCAATTATTATAATTAATTATAGCGTGTGGTCAAACGAAAAACGGAAAGTCCCTACAGCAAAAACTCTGAACATTCCTTATCTCAATACTCAGAATTCTCATTTAATTACCAAAAATTACTGCGCATCGAAGAGGATTTTCCCTTTATTCAGCCCTGATGTCGTTTTTCCATAGTGGTCCCTGCCCTAACCTCCTCCATATTTCCTATAAATTTCAGCTATTTGTTTACGCTCAACGTAAAAAATTACTCTGCTTGCGTTCATAGTAGCTATGACTCGTGAATTGGTAAGAGTTCAAAGGTTCAACAATGGGACCTCTGAATAGTGTGATGTGCTGACTTGCTTTATTTTTTATCATGTTGTTATTGTATGTAAAATTTTCTTAGTCCTATTCAGAACAAACAAAAAAATGCTTCTTATTTCTCTACTTCTACATTTTTGGTTTTGAAGATCCTAAAGGAAGTCAGCCCTCTTTAAATTTTTAAAGGAATGTGCTTTGCGGTCAAATTTTCTGACATTTTATTTAGTCTGGCAACTCCCGTCAAATGACTTAGCGCTTCAAGGCATCATTTATTCAATGCAGTTATTTCGCTCTTTCTCTATTTACAAGTAAATTTCTAGTACTCCAGGAACTTCCTGATTTCTTATGCTACCTTATGCTACATCTGTTGTACTACCTATGTTGATTCAAGCTGTCACCTCCTTATATGTCTCAAAGTATCTTGAGCACTCAAACTGGTTCCTTAATCATATAGTTTGGTAGTCCGCTAACCTTTGACAGTCACCTATTTTGTCGGAGATCATCATCAGTCATGCCTAAAAGTTTAGCGCTTAGACTTTGGTACAAAATTGGGATTGCGCCTCACAATTTGGTGACAGTTAAGTTAGCGTCATATGATGAAATATGAATCAGCGCTCCATTTCTTTCTGAAATTTGTGTTACCGAGTCAATTTCTTCTGAAAATTATGTCAGCGTACGTGCTGTTTTTTACTGAAACTTGAGTGAGCGCACAGTTTTGAGCAAAAACATTTTCAAAGCTATAAGAAAAAAAAAAACAGTACGGCATTGGAGAAAAGGGGGAAAATTGAGTTAGTGCTTATACTTTTGCTAAAAATTTAAAGTCGTGCACCACAATTTGTTAAAATTAAGTTATGGCGCTTTTTTTTTGCTGAAAAATGACTCAACGCGCCATGTGTTTCTGAAATTGTGTGATCTCATCAAATTCTTCTAAAAATTATGTCAGCGCATCGGTTTTTACTGATACTGAGGTGAGAGCGCTAATTTGAGCCAAAAATTTTTTTAACGCTAATAATCAGAATTAGAGACTGATTAGGTGTGTTGAGGTTGGATCAGTCATGCCTAAAAGTCTACATCCGACGGAGATGGTGTGATTGTATTTTTACTTTCTCACTCAAATGAAATTAAAAAAATTTGAGAAAGTATTGCGTGGCGCAGAGATTTTCAAGGTATTTTGTTGCGATAGTTGGCCTCTCAGGACAAAGTCAATCATGATTTAGTCAAAGTAATTGCCTCTTATCATGTCTAATACCATCCATAAGAACATCCTTCCATCATATTTTCTATTTCTTAACCCTTTCTGACTTAGAGAGATTTATGAAAAAAAAATCTGTGGCGTCTGTCCGTCAGTCCGGCTGTTCGTCACTCCGTACCTGGGATAATTTTTGAACCATTGATCCTTATGCATCCAGATTTTGCACAGTTGTTGCTTTTTAGATTCCCCAGAGGTACTTTTTTTTTTTTTTTTAAATTTTGATTTTTAGGGTAGTTATGGGGAAAAAATTATTTTCATTAAAATCAATGGTAAAATGGATAAAAATGAATAAAAATGGAATAATTCAAGTTTGCTCAATCAATTTTGATGAAAGTTAGCAAAAAAAAATCCATTTTCAGCCTACTATAGAATGAACCACTTATAGTTCCTATATTCATTCCTTAAGACTGTTTAAAAAAACAAAATAAGCGCGCTCGAGCCGAAAAATAGAATTATCGTGAGAAATCAATCTTAAAAATTGGAGTCAATCATAATGGCTCCATGAATTTTGATAAAACTTTGTACACACAATCTCTATCAATAAACTTAATATTTTCCTCTCTGTGTCACCAAAAACAACCGATAAAACCATTTCTAGAGGTAATATAGGTGCGATTGAGCAAAAAATTTGGGAATATGAGCAAATAAAAATATAATCCTATTATTTGGGGTAGTTCAGGTTTTGGGTTTAATCAATTTTGATGAAAGTTAGCGAAAAAAATCTACATTTAGCCTACTATAAAAAAAACCACTTATAGTTACAATATTCAACCCTCAAAACCGTTTAAAAAATCAAAATATTTCGGTCGAGCCAAAAAAAGGAATTATCGTGAGAAAATTTAAATAATCTTAAAACTTGGAGTCAATCAATAATGGCTGGATGAATTTTCATGAAACTTTTTTCACACAATCTACTATCAAAGTACTAACATTTATCCTCTCTTGATCACCATACACAACCGATTAGACCTTTTCAAGAGGTAATATAGGTGCGATTGAGAAAAAAATGGGTATATAAGCAAATAAAAAAATAATCTTATTATTTCGGATAATTTAGGTTTGGTCCAATGGATTTTTACAAAAACTGGCAAATAAAATCTACAATTGGGTTTTCAAAAGAAATTAGCCCTTACAGTTACAATATACAACCCTTAAGAGAGTTTAAAAAATCAAAATAGGGTTTTGACCAAAAAAAAAAAAAAAGAATGAAAGTGAAGAATTAATTTTAAACTTGGAGTCAATCATTAATGGGATTGATTTTGACAAAAATGTTCACAAACATAATGTGTTAAAAAAAATACACTAAACACTGCACTGTGTGCACTAAAACATTTTTCTGGTACAGTCCTCATAAAAACCTTACGACCGTTTCGAGGGGCAATATAGGTACCATCGAGCAAAAATCTTTTGAAACTAATTGTAAGCAAGTATTAAGACAAACATAATATTTGCAATAAGTAATTCAAGTATGACTCAATTAAGTTCGATGAAAATTGCATCAAAACGTTTGCAACCAGCCTAGGCAGAAATTTTTTTCAATGTATTACTACAATATTCAACTTTTAAGTCTAAAGCTGTTTAAAAGCAATATAGGTTTCATTACACCAAAAAATAGAATATTCAAGGAAAATTAATTTTATGAAGAAAAGTCAATCAAAAATGGCTGAATGAATTTTGTTGAAATTTTGTTTGCACAATCTACGACTTAAGTACATCTTTGGAGGGGGGGGTTTAAACTATTAAACAAAAAAAAATTTTTTCGAAGATCCACAGTTTGAAAGAAGAAACCAAAAATAGTACTCAATGGAGGAAATGCAAGAATCAGTACATTTCGACCTCCTATAAAAACTAAGGGAAAAAAAACTCCCAAAAATAGAACAAAGAGCAAATATAATGAATGCAGCTCAAAGAATAAAAACTTATTGGAATCTTGAATTACCTACTCTAAAACCCCGTTATAAGCAACATCAGATTAAGGGTCTCAATTAGCCTTCAAAAACAAAATAGCAACTATTCCTACAGCTTCTCTACAAAATTGCAAACTCTTCGGATTGAAGGCAGAAATATTATGTCCGGAGGTGAAAAAATTTGAAATTTGAGGGGGGTTTGGGGTCTCCCCCCGAATTCTAAAGGGGGTCTGGAGGTATCCCCCAGCATTTTAAAGGGGGGGTTTTGGGGGGCTCTCCTAGTATTCTAAAGGGGGCTGGGGGTCTCCCCCCGAATTCTTTAGGGGGTTAGGGGGTCTCCTCCAGAATTCTTTAGTGGTGGAAAGGGGGGCCTGGGGTCTCTCTCAGATAAAAATGATGTGAGAAAGTGTTCGTAGGGTATTCCCTACAGTTTTTTTTTTATCATTTCGAGATTTATTAACGTATTTCGGCCATTGTGCGCGGATCAAATGCTTTTCCCCGTCGTGGGGCGTCATGGGGACATTTAGGAGAGATGTCTTTTACTCACTGTAACTTCTTCATCTTTTCTTACGTTTTGCCATGGCGTCCTTTGTTTTACTTGGCATCACACTTCACGTTCAAATTTTTTACCGGGCAACCAAAGAACGGTGCCAGCTAATGGAGTATGGCAACATTGTTTTTCTCTACTCTAACACATCATGAAAAATAATCGATTCTTGGTGGTCCGATTTCTTCTTACTACCGATCACTTTTTCATGTCTCTATTGTGCGGGACATACTATATCGTTGACTACCTTTTTACTAAAGGGGGTTCAAAATTGTTTTATGAGTATTTGATTGTTTATTACGTGCGTTTAGTGATGTGCAGTGGGAAATTCGAAGGATTTGTTCTATGATTGTCCGTAGTGGTCCCACCGCCCCCCACACGACGCACACAGGTTCAGACCCGAACTTTTGCTAGATATGGTGGAAAATCTGAGGGGTTGGTTTAAGATTGTCCGTAGTGGTCCTGACCTCCCCCCCCCCCCAATCGCCACACACCGGCTCGGACCCAAACTTTTGCCGGACAATTTTTTTTGAGATGATTTTTTGAGAATCCAAGGGATTGTTCTATGATTGTCCGAAGTGGTTCTACCCCCCCCCCCCACTCGCCGCGCACAGGTTCGGACCTTAACTTTTGCTGGACAATTTTTTTGAGATGTTGGAAAATTCGAAGGGTTTGAGATTGTCCGTAGTGGTCCCCCCCCCCTCCCCCCCACTCGCCGCTTACAGGTTCGAACTTGGACTTTTGCTGTACAATTTTTTTGAGATGGTGGAAAATTCGGAGGGATTGTTCTAAGATTGTCCGTAGTGGTTCTACACCCCCCCCCCACTCGCCGCACACAGGTTCGGACCCAAACTTTTGCTGGACAATTTTTTTGAGTTGTTAGAAAATTCGAAGGGATTGTCCTAAGATTGTCCGTAATGGTTCTCCCCCCCTCCTCCACTCGCCGCACACAGGTTCGGACCCTAACTTTTGCTGGACAATTTTTTTAGATGTTGGAAAATTCGAAGGGATTGTTCTAAGATTGTCTGTAGGGGTTCTACACCCCCCCCCCCCCCCACTCGCCGCACACAGGTTCGGACCCTCACTTTTGCTGGACAATTTTTTCTGAGGTGGTGGAATATTCGAAGGGTTTGTCCCATATAAGATCGTATGTAGTGGTCCTAACCCCTACCCACTCGCCGCATCCAGGTTCGGACCCGGTTTTTTGCTGGACACATTATTTTTGAGATGGTGGAAATGGAATTTGACTCATGAGGACCAAATTTGCTCAAGGTGCGCCTTCTCTGACACTGTAGTGTCAGAACTATCTGCTTGTTTTTCCAGAAATGAACGATACTTCCACTATCCGCCCCACTACTGTGTTTTATTTTGACTGGAGAAAGTGAACGAAATTGAACTTATAAGAATTAATTATTTATTAAGAGTGGATGTAACCCGCATCAGGACTGTGGGGATTGAAAATAAGTATTTTAATGATTTTATCATTTAAAGAAGAGGACAGAATGGTGACCCCACCCTGAATATGGCCTCGGGGAAGGAGGAGCTAGGTGATACATACAGTCGGAAGGACGAGTTCCAACTCGAGCTCGGTTGAGCACTGAGCAGGGCTTTCACTTTTTTCTCAAATGATCGCGTCAAGAAGCAGACGTATTTGTTGACGTGGAATTCTCAGTGGCAAACGAAGTTGTAGCTTTGCTTTGCTGGTGATTCTCAAGCCAGGATTACCCCGGATTTACCGAAGAAGAGGCTGGTGAGTATTCTGGTACACGACGTCACCGGCGAAGTCTTCTTTTTATATACGTGGGATCGATGGGAACATGCTATCGTTGAGTATTCCGCTGATAAAACCTTAAACTTTAGCTTAAGGTCATGGGCAATGGGTCTAAAATCAAATGGGTTTACAGACCAGCTTTTATTGCGTCGTCAAACTTACAAAATAACTTTCGATTAATCTCTGCCCAACTCTGCTTCCAGCGCAACTGCTGAGTTTTCAATGTGGCAACACAGTGATGTTCCAATTCTCTCTCATAACTGCCCTGGAGATAATGTGTTGAGTTTTAACAGTTGTCGGAGGTTTAATTTTCTTCGTCTGAAAGCAGACGGCTTCCGCGGTGGAGTTTAGCGGCGTGTGGCGGCACAGTTTCGATACCCTGACTAGATTGCAAATCGACTGATTTCAAAACAAACCTTAATCAAATGAAGGACTGAGTATTTGACGAATAAATGCGCTCCCTCTGGGCTGCGGCGCACCTTGGCTGCTCCTAGCTAGGTTGGATGGAAACTTTATTTAGTCGCCAAATGCTCCTATACCCATTGAACATGGAAATATTGTTGCATCATTGCAATATTAGAGGGAAAATTGCTCAGGAACATTGCAACAATGTTGGTGCGAGGGACGCGAAATGCTGGATAAATGTAATATTGCAATGCAATGTTCCTTGCAAAATTGCAAAGACGCATCTTTAGGCATGCGATGTAAAACCTGTTTTTAGTAATAATGTATTCCTATCATCTTCTTAATTTTCATTGTTTCATTCCACCTTCCTGACCCCCCCCCCCTCACTCACTCACCCACTCACTCACTCAATCAATCACTCCCTCTCTCACAGCTGATGCTATTCCTCTACACCTTACGATGTTACATTAGGCGTACAAAACCTTCGTTTATAGTTCTATTGAAGTCTCTTGCGAGGTCATTTTTCTATCAAAGGTTTTGTCAGCTCTACGAATGGTTTTTCCCGCGGTTCCGTGCAGTCGCGTAGCATGCAATCTTGCAAAGTTGAATTACATCCATTTGAACCCATTGAAAAGGTCAAAATACTGAGCGTGCAGAATGTACAATCAGAGCCATAAGTCCTGCGTCGACGATTCGACGCAACCCGCACTGCACATAAAATAAACGCTCTCTTATCTGTCTAATCTTTTGTTCTATCAAGACCGAGTGAGGTTCGGGCTACGTGTAGTGCGGGTTGCGTCGAATCGTCGACGCAGGACTAATGGCTCTGCTTGTACTTCCTCGAATCGATATCTTACACTTTTTCAAATAGACGATATGCAGCGTTGTCCACATTGCATACGAACACCACTGGCTCATTGCGTACATTTGACAAAAGAACTTATTTTGCCGATTTGCATGATCGACGTTTCGCTATTTAATCAGTTTGAAAAAAACCCTGTAAAGATATTTGGGCCTGTTCCTTTTTTGATACGACGCGTATCAGAGATATAATAAACGTCAAATGCGGATAACTAGATAAGTCAATGTTGTTGCGGAGGTCACGAAATAAAAGTGAGCGCCGCATCGTGCCAGTCGGCCAAGCGACAGGCGTCCACAAGCTTGCGTGACGCTTTCTTGCCCGCCATGCCATTTCATGACGTGCGGAATTTTTCACCCACCACGTCGATTAATTTGCGTAGAACGTCTCGTACCAAGAAACTGAACATTACCAAACAACACCACTAGAACTTGTTCAACCACATTTCTCATTAGTAACATGACTTTTTTTTTCCTTCAGATGCGCAAAATCGTCATAAAAGTGCACCTGCACTGAAAAAAAAAGTCGGTTTCGGATTAATATGCCGTTATAGTAAAAATTTCCTGGTTAAAAATGACCTAAATCATGGTTAAATTTACCATACCCATAGTAGACTTTACACAGGATGGTGCTAAATTTTACCATACCATTATGGTAAATTTGGCGCGTTAGGATTTTAACCTGGATCATGGTAAAAATTACCCCACGTATCGTAAAATTTACTATGCTTCGGTTAAATTTGAACCATCCTCCTGGGTTGGATTTTCTATAATCTAGGTACTGTTAAATTTACCATACTCAGAATAGTATTTCCAAGTATGTGCATCGTAATTTTAAACCAACTTGTGCGGCTAAAATTACGATAAAATTATTGTAAATAAAACAATACCAGCTAATGGTGAATTTAAACCATAAATATTGTAAATATTTATAGTTCCGCCCCTGTCCGCATAGAGCGCGCTGCCCATCAGTTCCTATCGATTTTTTACGTTGATTGTACCTGTGCCATTTCAGTCAAGTTTTTTCTGGTTTTTATTTTTAATAAAATGTTCGAGAATTAAAAGTCCGCCCGTACTATGTAAGTTTTATAAATATTAGAGATAAGTAAATAGTTTAAATTTGCCTTCAAAATTGAAAATTCCGCTATTTTTTTGATTTCCTATTAGAAGGGCTAAGCCTTGATCACCTATTGACAGTCACCTCGCGCGGATGACATGAAAATTGCACAATATATCTATCAAGGAGTGCTCTTATGTATTTCTGGTGAGCGCACGCGCTGAGACGCATGTGAAGAGATGTAGAACCTTGGTATAAATGATCCATTAAAAGACATTTGAAAACTTTAGGAGGTAAAGTGGTCCATGGAGAAAATTTTTAATAATATATAAAGAGAAAGAGCACGCACTGATTGTGAGTCGCTTCTCCTTGAATGAATCCATCTCCCCCCTCTCCTTTCATTCACTACCCTTTCCAAATCCTGGTAAAATTTTAACCATAACCTGGTTAAATTTAAACCATCCTTTGGTTAATTTGAAACCACAAATTGGTTAAAAACAACTATAATTGCCTGGTAGATGAAACTACACACAGTATAGTGAATATTACCATGTAGGTTGACTTGGGTTAACACAGGGTGTTTAGTTGTCCATTTCCGAAACCAGGAGTATAGTAAAGTTTAACCAAATTAAAGGAAATCTAACCCACCTCAATACAGGTGAAATATTACAATATTATTTCTTAGTTACTCCATTCATTCCTATTATTCAAGTTACGCTAAATGTCAATGCAAAAATACGGAAACAAAACCCATACTTTTGAGGGGAAAAGTCTTATTTTGACTTGAAAACTGAAACAGCTCGTGTATCAATCGTCGGCAAACAATATTGCTAAACTGAAGAAACGACGACTGCTGGCTGTTTAGTTATGAATGCAAATTCCCGTGAAAAATGGGTTTCTCTGCTACAGCCGTTCGGTGCCCTGATCTAACCCGAAGTTGTCAGCCTCCGTGGTCTTGCGGTTAGCGCAACTGACCGCTAACCCAGAGGTCCCGGGTTCTAATCCCGGCTGGGTCGGCAAGATTTGATGGATTCAGATCTTGTCACCTCGAAAGGACATGGATGTTATTCTTCTATCTTTCATATTTCCTCCTCCTTTTCTCTTCCATCTTCGTCCATGGGGCCTTAATGGGGTAAGACGGACTCTTAAAAGGCTTTAAAAAAAAAAAAAAAAAAAAAAAAAAAAAAAAAAAAAAAAAAACAGTTATCTTAACTGCAGCGTCAACGATCTAGTTCACTGCGGCAGGGACTGGAAAGTCACCAGTTCGCCGAAAAAGAGAAAAAATTACTAAGAGTCATTTTATAACTGCAATATCCCCAACGACAACGGCAAACTTTCAAGAAAGAACAGATTCGAGCCGAGACGCTAAACTAATTCCTGTAATCGATCTCTTTTAAACCGCGCAACGTTAGAGCGGAGAAAATGCAAGGCGAGATTCTATATGAATACGACGCTTTCAATAAAAAAGCAATGACTAGAGGCGGGGGAGGGGGAAGAAGGATGCGCGCGGTGTTGAAGGAAATCTCGGGAAAACAGTGTGCGTGAAGAGGTGCGAAGCGCACAATGGTCTGATATAAAACCAAAATGACCGTAAATCAGTGAAAAAAAAAAAAAAAAAAAATCATCGAAAATAAGTTTTTGACCTTTAAAGCTCAACTTAAAACTTTCCTATGACATTTCTAAGTTAATTAGACTTGTTTAGAGTGTTTTCTGTGACTTAAATAGATCTTAAAAGCTTGCAAATGATAAGTTGCTATGAAAACTTTCTGATTTTTGGCCTTTTTAAAACGATCTGAGACCATTGTGCAGCGTAGGCGAGACGAACGCTAATATCCAAGAGAGTGGAGAGGTAGCGAAAATTCCCTGTCAGACCAGACTTCAAAGGTTGGGAAAGAGGAATATAGGAGAGAGAAGAATGAGGAGGTTTCCCCCATGAATGATAAAATGTCTTATCGGTGTGTGCATGGCACAGGTCCCTTCAGGTGTGTTGAGCGAAATTCGATTTGTCAGCGACGCAAGGGACGCACAGTGGGATAGACATTACGGTTTAGTAACCCTATAAGGTGATTCCGGGGCCGATTTAGTTCAAACCGTGGACACCACATGCCGCGCTACACAAAAAGTCAACAGTCTTTACGAAAGATACCCTGAACGCTGTGAGCTGAAACACTCAAAAGTAAAGCCGGGATTTATGCACGGAAATAGATGATTACCAGAAGCTTGACAATATGTGAACCTATTTACTGAGAGAAATCACTTCTTAACCCTTGTGAGCCTAAGGTATTTCGGTAACACAAAGGACTAAGGGGGGGGGGGTATTTTTGTACCCCAAGGATATTTTCTTGCAGCACAGTCAGTATCAATAATTTTGAAACTTTAATGGATGGATTATGTACTTAGTACCCTAAGAGAGTAATTTATGTGAAATTTGAGTAAATGTTTGCTATGTTGCCAAATTTACACCTACTTTTAAAAAAAATGTCAAAATAAAAAAAATGGAAAAAATGAAATGAGGTACCATATTATTTTCCCATTTTTGATAAATTTCCAATTTTTTTCAATGATCTGACTTAATATTCTTAATCTACATAAAATTTCCGTAAAATTCACTGTAATAGATGGTTCCAAACTTAAAACTGGCAGGACGAAGGGGGGGGGGTATATTTGAACCCCAACACTTTGAATTTCTATAATATCGACAAAAATTCATAAAAATTAATGAAATTTGGAGACGTGTTCTAAGTATCCTAACTTAAAATGTCATGAAGTCCCAAAAAATTTTGAGCAGTTTTGACCAAATGGCGTCAAAAAAACTGGCCTGGGGTACAAATGTACCCCCCCCCTTAGGCTCACAAGGGTTAAAAAACAAGGAAACTCGTTTACTTGTGACAGTTTCCTCGCGCAAAGTTAACTTTTATTGCTTGAAGGAGAGAATCACTGTCACAACAAGGAATCTTTTACGTGTGTTAAAATTACCTCGGTCAATATTTCACTGTGCAGTTTCATTAACACAAACAAATTACACCTTCAATTAAAAAAATAATTCTCTCATTGTCAGTGATGTGTAAGGAACAGTGCAATTACCCGAATTCTAGTTTTTATACCGTAATTTTTGAAAATGTTGAGGAAATTCTATTTCTGTGACCATATTCTGGTATAAACATCATAATTTTCTGGTCAAAGTAGGTTCTAGACTTTCTGTCGTTTACATATCATTGTGCTTCTGGTAATATGACTAAAATCCGGTATTATGACTATCGCTTTTTTTCAGTTTGAAATATAAAAATGCCTATAAGCCTCAATGAGTGCAATAGAGGCAGATATACAGACATACAGAGTGTTTCACGTAACCTGCTCACTATGGTCTCTTGAATGGGTGACGATAAAAAAATCTGGAAAAATCGGTTTTTCTAGTAATTCGGACTTGAAGTTTCATTTAAAAATACTACCGCAACCCAAAATTTGGTTTTTGAGAGTTTTCAGGGGGGCACCCCCCTAATCTCGAAATACATTTTCAAATGGCAACCCCTACCTTGTGATACCTCATTTGAAAGTGGGTAAAATTCTAAGCATTTTGGCTCAAACTGGAAGTCGATATCTTTTTCGTTTTCGAGATATCGAAGGTCGATATAGGACCAATTTTCGAAAATTCTTAACGTATACAAAAATAGTTGTAAAACAAATAACTACACATGTAAAATGTGTTACTTGATGAGTACTATCAAGAAAATAATACGAATTTAGAAGCAAATAAACCGAAAGTCGATAATTTTAGGCACCTTAACATGTTTGGCAGGAAAACGCCCGTTTCTCAAAATTTTCAAATGGCATCCCTATCTTTTAATGCCTCATTCAAAAAGGCGTAAAAAGTTGTGCATTTTGGCGCAATCAAAAGTCTGATATAGGTTTTCTTATTCAATATAGCGAAAATCAAAGTTCGATTTAGACCATTTTTCGACCCTGTAAAAAACGGATCCTATCGCATGATACATCATTCAAAAGCGCATAAAAACCAAGTATTTTAGCGCAAAAGTCAATACCTTTTTTCGCGGTTGAGATATCGCAAGTCAAAGTTTAGTCTCTGGTTAGGGCCTACCTTAAATTTTGACCGGCGTCATCTCGACCGCAAAAAATAGTATTGACTTCCGGTTTGCGCTAAAATGCTTGGTTTCTATGTGCTTTTGAATAATGTATCACACGCGATAGGATCTGTTTTTTACAGGTCGACAAATGGTCTATATCGAACTTTGATTTTCGATGTATTGAATAAGAAAAACGATATCGGACTTTTTATTGCGACAGAATGCACAACTTTTTACGCCTTTTTGAATGGGGTATTAAAAGATAGGGGTTGTCATTTGAAAATTTTGAGAAATGGGGGTTTTCTCGCCAAAAATGTTGAGGTGCCTAAAATTCGACTTACGATTTATTTGATTCTGAGTTCGTATTTTTTTCTTGAAAGTTCTTATCAAGTAGAGCATTTTACATGTGCAGTCTTTTGTTTTACGACTATTTTTGTAGGAGTTAAGATTTTTCGAAAATTGGTCCTATCTCGACCTTCGATATCTCGAAAACGAAATAGATATTGACTTCCGGTTTAAGCCAAAATTCTTAGAATTTTGCCCATACTCTTTCAGAGAAGGTATCACAAGATAGGCGTTGCTATTTGAAAATTTCGAGATTTGGGGGTCGCCCCCCTGAAAATCCCCTAAAACCCAAATTTTGGGTTGCGGTAGTATTTTTAAATGAAACTTCAGGTCCGAGTTATTATTTAATTTAAGATTTAAATTCTTTTATTTCGCCATGGTGGAATGCCGTTTCAACATCCATTTGATGTATGATTAAACTTTCGACACTTGCAAGAGAGAGTAACAATTTTAATGAAATACTTTTAGCGACTGACGAGTAAATTTCTGAATCTTCTATGACATTTTGTTGAAAACCTCTGGCAAGAATCCTAGCTTTAAATTTACCTTTACTTTAATTGAAAAAATCCATTTTCCATCAATAATGTTCGCATTTTGAGGTTTTCTGACTATTTGCCAGGTTTGATTGATTTCTTGGCTTTCGAGTTCTTTCTGCATGGCAAATTTCCATTCAGACGAATAATCACTATTTATAGCTTCTTCATAGTTGGTAGGCACATTTGCGTTTACAAAATTAATGAATACTACATGATCTGCAAATCTTTTAGGTTTTACAATTGATCGCTTAGGTCTAGACGATAAAACAACATATCGTTATTTGTATTAACTTGGGAGCTATTTCAGGAACAACAAGTAGCTCATTTTCTACATTTTCTTCCAAAGCATCTTGAAAAATTTCCATTTCATCATCGATTACATTATTAACACAAATCAAGCCGTTCAATGTCTATGACGGTCCGACAGATACACGAACAAGCCTACAAACGTCGGAAAACTGAAAATTGCGCTTATCTGTTGATCGCAAATCTTGCAAAGAGAATCGATGGAATTGAGTTATGGGCCTCTGAATTATGAAGGGTTTCTTTCGGTTGGATTTAAAATGTCTCTAGGGCTCTTGCTAACTTTTGCTTCATACGATGGAATAGTTGATTAGAACGTGATGTGTATTAGAAAATGACTGATTAAGGGCAGTCGCGTGATTTTCCCCCCCTCTTCTATCATTTTCTTACACATGCGTTCAAATGGGTAGAGAGCAAGAAGGACAGTTTTCTGGATCCGCCAATGTCGAGCTGGATCCACGACATAATCCAGTCATACTCAAACAATTCATTTATTTTCGACAACGACGGAAGTCTTTATAGGTACACTTCGAACTGAACTTCTGCGAACATTTTGGGTAATCCACGACCACGCATTATGACAGTGCACGCAGAAGCAATTGAGGGGGACGAGGGTTATGAATGGAGGGAGAGTGGGAGAAGCACGAAATCGACAACTCGAAAGCGCGCGTATTTACACTAGATGCGAACGTAAACAGATGTTTTTCCCTCCCTCCCCTCACCCTTTTTATCGAGGCCTGAAACCAGATGTACCTACCGACAAAACCAACAAATAAAAATGGATGCCTTTTTCTCCGATTTTCCTTCCGAGTTTCAAAAGAGGCGTACTCTGCAGCCAATATTATCCTCCATTTCATTTCTTAATTTTAAAGTATTAAAGCGCCTCCCTCGGGTCATTCAATGATTGACAACGCCCTGTCAAAGGAACGGCAGCTATGATGTAGTGAATGAACGACATCTTGTAAAAGCCTCTCGCCTTAATGAATTGAGACGGTCTTCTGAAAAAAGGCTCGCGCAATAGGTCAGGTGTGATCTTCCAAGGAAATTCTAACCAAAATTGAACGTTCATCTTTAAGACAGAGCTCAACTGCCGTTTCGTGGGCCTCATCTCAAGCTTGTATCAAGTGAACGTAAAATATGTTTCAATCGCACGTTCAACCTGCAAATAATACAGCCCACGCGCGCTCAGAAGTTATTCAAAGGTTTCGATTAAATATTCTTTCAGGCCTCAATGGTTTCAAGGATTTCGAATTTTGGCCTTTTCTTTTTTGTCAAATCTGTTTTTTAGAGCATGAGTGTCATGCTCTATTGAAATCGTTTCTACAAGGTCAATAATGCTTTTCTTATAGGAACGGCATGGTTCGGGGGTCCGCTCGGGGGATCGCTTGGTTTCAGTATCGAGAACGGGTCCTCGAGGACCGATTGACCCATGTGATTCCGCCAATCCGGTGTCCTCCCAATTTGTCGCTTTTTCTTTGTGGCGGGAGTTTTTGGCCAAGATTGAGGTTAAGCATTTTTGGGAATGTAATTACGTTACTAATTTGGATCAGACTTCAACGAAATTTTCTGTATGAGATATTGGGGTTTTATATCAGAGGATTGTGTCCATGTTTCGTGTATTCTGCGATTTAAAATGCATTTAGATGATTTCAAATTTCCAATCCTGTTATTGTTGATGTTTCGGTCCGCTAAAAGAGTTCGTTTGGGGAACGCGATCGGCGTTGCGTTTTAAGGTGAATCCTCAGCGACCTGTAGTAAGATTCTCATCCGCTAGATAACGCCACTGTTCCGCGGTCCTGAAACCATGCTTTTTCCGCCTATAATCGTTAATTGCGAGAGCTAGAGTTAACTTTTCGAAAATGTAAGAACGTTGCGTTCTAGATCAAATCCTAAGGAAAATTTTAAGACCATTCCGAGCCATGGACGAAGATATAACTAAGAACTGCCGACTTCCTATCTCCGCCCGTGTTAAAACCTGTTAGCGGGTTTTCGAGCGCGACCGCAGCGCTCCAAGCAGCAGTAAGGGTCAACTAAAAACGAACCGCTGCAGCGGTGGCCGCTCCGGCTCCCTTTCTCCCATGCCTTCCCGCAAATGTATACCGTGTAGGTAATTTGAATCACGATTGAACGAAGGGAACAAATGATCAGCGAATTAAAAGGAAGCAAAATCCGCTAAAAAGCAAACGTCTGGAGTATTTCTTGAAAGATTCCTGAATTGTCGAAAATGATTAATCAAGGACTGAAATACTATACATCACAGTTAACCTCAAAACGGAATCAAACAAGAAAGAGTACATAGACATTTGTTTTATTAGTAGAGATCAGGCGACTCTTTTAATTTGCTGATGATTTCTGTTACCTTGTCCAAAGTTGATTCTGAATTTCCCTTGCTTTCGATCTTCCATTGAGATACTGAGTTATCTGATCCTCTTGGGTCGCCGAAAACAGTTGACAGCCATGCCATAACAGACCAACCCCAACAACGGTTTTAGCAGTAGCACAGCATGTGAGCATGGACACATCGCCAGGATCGCTCACTTGAAAGAGTAGTTCAGCTGACCGCTGCTTGGAGCGCTGGGGTCGAGAGCAAAACAGGACTAACAACAGTCTAGTTATATCTTCGTCCATGGTTTTGCGACGACCTCCCGTCCCCTTTGCCCTCCCCACGAACTACTGCACCTACGCCTACAACAGTTGCTTGCCGCGTTGTGCAGATTGCATGAATGATGTGTGTCCATCTACTTCATCCCAATTTCACAGCCATCACGGATGCCACGCCCGCCACGGGTCTTCTACCTGGTTTTATGCGACATCGGTCATCGTGGCTCAGTGTTACATGGTAATCAGCGGCGGATTCGGGAAAGGCACGCCCCCCCAACTCACGGTAGCCTTTGCCTTTTTTCAACAGAAAAAATCCCATAAATTCCTCCCTGCAAATTTGAAAATTCATAGGCGTGAAGCCCCCCCCCTAAAAGAATTTTCTGGATCCGCCATTGGTAGTAATTTTGCGGCACACTACGCCGGATTCCCGTGCAAATTCCTACACTTACCTTTCTCCCTTATCTGTCAATGGGCGCCCCCCCTAATTCAGAAAAATCAAAACTTTACAATAAAAAAGAATCGGAACATTCGAAGATCAAATAATAACGAAAGGAGTAAGAGTTAACAAACTTTATTCTTAGTTTACTTTACAATTTTAATTAGGGGCGTAATTTAGGGGGGGGCAGGGCGGGAAGTAGCCCCCCCCCCTAAGCAGTGGTGCCCAACCACCCCTTGCCACTATACAGCTCGCCCCCCAGTTTCAGGATTCCTCTCCCCCCTGATCTAGACCTCCCCCTGATTTTTACCCCACCCCCTCCTGATTCAGACGACATCATCCTTCCCACCCGTCATCTCCCTCGCCGAAAGAAGTTTTAAAATCTACTAGTATGAACGTGTCTACATTGGCAACTACCGTTGGCAACGAGAATTTTGCGAACTTCCTTGAAAATTCAGAATCCTCTGGTCGATAATTACATGATTAGAGAATGTATAGGCAAGAGTTTTGGTTTTGTTAATTTAAATAGGTTAACTCTTAGAATTCATCAGGACAATGAAAATAAAGAAGGAATAGTTGTACTCAGCTTTTTACTATTTCTATCATCTGATGCTGTCACTTTATTCATAATATCAAACACGTCAAAAATAGAATTACTTTTGATACAACTACATGCTACAATCACTTACAATTTCTACCATTTGGAAGGATAATTGATTTATTTTCTATTTTGGGCGGAAGTGGGGGGGGGGGGGTTCTCTAGACTTGCCCGTCTCTAGGTAGTGTCCCCTAGACCTTCCATTGACATTCAAAAAGTTGCCCCTCCGGGCAATTGTTTTGCGGGTGCCCATGTCTTTGTCCATGGTCTCTGAACCAGAAATTGAACGTTCTTCCGGTCTGTGGTTGCCTTCTTTTCTCATAAGTTTAGACACGGCCACCCTGTAAACCCCACAACAAGTTAAAAGTCCGCAATCCGCACCCTCGACCCGCAGCCACTATCAAAAGTAAATTGCCGGTTGACTTGCAGGTACTCTCCTCCTCCTCCCCAACTTAGATTAGACACAAATATAAAATTAAAAAAAAAAAAAAAAAAAAAAAATTGAAAAATAGAATGTATGCCCCAGCAAAGGGCCCCCTCCACAGTTTTCCAAGAGAGGGAGCGACCCCCTTGCCAGCGTAACTCCGAAAAAATAATTCCAACTGGGGTCCAAGTAACTCAAGTAAGGTCTCAAAATGAAATCAGATGGATCCAAAATTTTAACGGCGAGTACCGGTAAGCTTACTCTTTTGATCGGTCCAAACCGGATTGCGATACATCGATTTACTCTCGAGATATCGATTTTTCAAAGGCGCGCGGTATAGGGTCAGAAATCTAAGATTCTCTAAAATCCGCGAATTTCGACTCTCATGGACCTAGCATGCGCCGTGAGAAGTCATATGTGAGTTTTTTGAGTTCACATGAAGTTCATTAAGGGCCCTGACAAATGTCGGACCGATAAAGTCTATATCGGAGGGGGGGCGTGGCCCCAACTCCAGCGTAAGTCTCACGTACAATGTCTAACTGCGGCCGCGGGAGGTCCCATAAGATCCGTTTAAAAACTTGGATGGATCTGAATTTTTTTCAAGAATTATCTAAAAGCTGAAGCTACCGCCCAATCCAAACCGCAGTGCGCAATCCATCGATTCGTTCTCGAGATATCGATTTTTCAAAGGCGTGCGGTCTTGTCAGATCGACCTTAGAGGGGCGCTGGAGGCTGGAAAAAGGCGAATTTCGTCTCTCACGAACCAGTCGTGTGCCGTATTATATCGGTTCCGCTTTTTTTCGGGTCCCAATGATGTCCCGAGAGAGCTCAATGCAGTTTCGAGCCAAAAAATATCATCTTAGGGGGACTTATTAAAAATATCAAACTACTCCCCGTTTCAGCGTAACTCTGACAAGAAATGTCTAACTGCGGCCGCGAGAGGTCCTGTAAGGTCATTAAATAAACTCGGATGGATCTGAAATTTTCGAGGTTGTCAGTCACAAGCAAGCGCTTTCGACCGGTGCAAACCGAATTGCAATACATCGATTCACTATCGAGATATCGATTTTTCAAAGGCGCACGGTCTTGTCAGATCGAACATTGAAATAAGCTGTGGATACTCTGTATCCGCGAATTTCGTCTCTCATGGACCGTTTAAGCTCCCTTAAAAATCGAATGAGCTTTTTTCAAATTCATATTACGTTCCTTAAGGGCCTTGATGAGTGTCGGATGACATTTGATCAATATTAACATTCATTTTTTAATCTGAGACAAAAAGAGCTGAAACCATAAAGACGAAGAATTTCCATCGTGATGACTTTGGTTCAAGCGAGGAAAATTCTATAGAAGTCCCAAATAACTAGACTAGACTTTCCGGCTTGCTAGGATTGGTATTAAGAATTTCCTTCCTGATGACTTTGGTTCAGGCGAGAGAAATCTAAAAAAGTCCCAAATAACTAAACTAGACTTTGCGGCTTGCTAGGATTGGTATTGCGTCATCCGATTTTAAAGGAACTATCACTATCGAAATTGATTTTCAAAACCACAGTATTCACCTCGCCTCGTGAACAACTGTTTCAACACGCTATAAGTAAATTTTCATTCCCACTTTGACCTATCAAGTTATTTTTACAGCGATCACTGTTATACAAACACAAATGCAGCGTTGCGATTGACTTTGTCGCAGTTTTGTACTATCAATATGGAACTCCACACTTACAATGATTTACGGCCGACACTCATGCTCTCTTTGCTAACACTGTTCCAGTGTTGCAAGTTCCAACTTGTTTTGTTTTTGTTTTTGTTTTTTTTTTTTTGCTTGCACTTTTAAACAGCACATTGTGTTCACAGTTCATTTTATTATCCCAAATCCAAAAAATATGGATCCAAAGTCAACAGAGCGGCTCGTGAACATTAGTACATTTTCGGGATGAAGCAAAAGGTGTGCTTTTCAGGACTAATCTCTCAGTCGTATCGAACCCCATTCTCATTCTTTGTTGGTCCGTTTACACGTCATTTGTTCCAAATATGTTCGCTTCACTGGTGGATCCAATAAATCGTCCTTCTTTCTCTTCAGCCATTTAAACGCATGCATTATACAGGGTGTTGATTAAAATATGTAGTTTCTACTCGGGTCTTTTCGAAAACGGTCGGGAATTTCAAAAATCGCTGAAACACTTGTAAAATATTTTTGAAGGGGACGTATTTTAAGGGGGTAACCGATTTTAGGGCACCCCCTTGGGGCCTAGCAGGGGGGTCCCCACGACCCTAAATCCCATACTTCAAATGGAGACCCCCCAATTTTAATTTGATATTTGGAAGAAGAATACAATTTTAAGACTTTTGGTGCAAACCGGAAATCGATATCGTGTTTCGTTTTCGATAAATCGAAGGTCAAAGTTCGACTTGGACCCATTTTCAAAAATCTTTAACTTCCCTTTGAATGGTCCAAATTCAAAAAACTTTGGGTCTAAATTGCTCTCCAAAGCTAGGTCTTATCACACAAAAATACGGCTTTTCTACAAAATTTACTTTAAGGGGGGTTTTGGGCCCCTAAATTTTTTTGAAAATTTGAAAATTGTAAGTGGATGTAAAAAAGAAACTACTTTAAATTGCAAAAACCGCTAAAACATGGGTCCAATTATTTCAAAGGATACATCTTTTCTTAGAGTCGGCAATTATCAGACCCTACAGGAGGGGCGGAAGTGGGGGTCACGAACCTTCGAATTTGAAAATTTTTAAGGATAACAACTCAGAACCCTGCTTTGTGATACATGTTTAGAAAGAACGTTATAAGCCAAACATTTTCGCGCAAACCGCAGGGTGATATCGATTTTCCTTCTTGATTAATCGAAGGTCAAAGTTTGATACCGTTCAAATCATCCATTTGGTCGATATCAAACTATGACCTTCGATTAATCAAGAAGGAAAATCGATATCACCCTGCGGTTTGCGCGAAAATGTTTGGCTTATAACGTTCTTTCTAAACATGTATCACAAAGCAGGGTTCTGAGTTGTTATCCTTTAAAATTTTCAAATTCGAAGGTTCGTGACCCCCACTTCCGCCCCTCCTGTAGGGTCTGATAATTGCCGATTCTAAGAAAAGATGTATCCTTTGAAATAATTGGACCCATGTTTTAGCGTTTTTTGCAATTTAAGGTCGTTTCTTTTTTACATCCACTTAAAATTTTCAAATTTTCAAAAAAATTTAGGGGCCCAAAACCCCCCTTAAAGTAAATTTTGTAGAAAATCCGTATTTTTGTGTGATAAGACCTAGCTTTGTAGAGCAATTTAGACCCAAAGTTTTTGAATTTGGACCAGTCAAAGGGAAGTTGAAGAGTTTTGAAAATGGGTCCAAGTCGAACTTTGACCTTCGATTTATCGAAAAAGAAATACGATATCGATTTCCGGTTTGCATCAAAAGTCTTAATTTTTTTTTTCTTTTACCAAATATTAAATAAAAATTGGGGGTTCCCCATTTGAAGTATGGGATTTAGGGTCATGGGGGCCCCCAGGGGGTGCCCTAAAATCGGTAACCCCCTTCAAATACGTCTTCCCCAAAAATATTTTACATGTGTTTCAGCGATTTTTGAAATTTACGGCCGTTTTCGGAAAATACCCGAGTGGAAATCATTTTAATCAACACCCTGTAGAAGGATGAAAGGGGGACGGAAATCACGTGATTCCCCCTTTATCTGTTTTTTCTAACACATCACGTTATAATGAGGTAAGAGAGAAAAGGATACACTCCAGGATCCGCTGTAGATAGTAGTTGGCGTCGTTTAAATCTCTGTTTTTAATGAGCAACCATCGTATTTTGTATGTTTTAATAGAATTTGATGAGCTTTCACATGACAGATGAGATTGTGTAGTGTGCAACCTGAGTACCAGATGCTCTGTGAAGATACACTAATGCGTTCATGGCGCAGGATTTCCTATGTGCTTCATTGCAGCGCCACAAATAAAACAGAAATTGACGTGCCAACAAAATTAATAATCAAGAAAGTGATAAAATAGCTCAGAAAAAACAAGTTTCTGTCCTCTTGAGAACCGATTGCTCAAACCAAAAAAAACGCTAGTTTTTCGATTTGTCCATGTTCAAACAAACGCGTTTATCCAGTTCTATAACCTCGGATATTTTCACGGAGTCCACAGTCCACAATCAAAATTGATCTACAGAATTGAGCCTCGGTTCACAATCGAAAAAGCAAACAATTCCGTTTCATACCAATTACCGTTGTAGCACGAAAAAACTTCGAATAAATTACTTTCTGAGTACACAGACACATGCCATTTTATCCGAAGATCAGACAATTCGCAGCGATGTCTGGAAAGGTGGGTCTTGTCTGTGTAAACCGGGCTGGCTGTATGGACAACTTTCTTGTACAAAACAATCTTATACACATAACGTAAATAGATTTTATGTTGTTTTTCCTAAGCTCTGTGGCTCAGACTGGGCAGGTTTAGAGGTGTCTCGCCTTTCTGCAGATAGAATCTTGAATTGCAATCTAATCTTTGCGCAGGGTAAAGTTGTGGGTCCGAAAAAATTGAATCGCGAAAACGTTGATTTTATTGACCATTTGTTTCTGTTTGCTGAAAATACCTCGCGCAAGATTGCTTGATTTGACACGAAAAGTGTTCTTTTTTAAACTGGTTTATATGAGCAGTGCCTTCGCCAGCATCCATTCAAGAAGCGCGCCAGTTATCTAATGTGTGTTCACCGGGTGTAACAAAAGTTTTCACTCCCTAACTTTTGAACGAGTAGAGATAAAAAGTTGCGGTTTGGGCCATTCTTCATTATTTTGGATGAATATTTTTTGGGGTACTCGATTCCCCCACATCCAATGGGGACCCCCTCGGAAATCATCTTGGAAATGTAAAATGGCAGCTTCTATGGGCTGCCCCTAATGGGAGCGTTTGGAGTAGAGTAGATGGGGGGGGGGGGGTCAAGGAGGTTTTTCTTTTTTTTAGAAGGGCTTGCTTTTCGGAGTATTTTAGGTTCCTAGTTCTTTAATTCGGTGACTATTCATAGGGTCCTAATCGATTTTTGACCTCCGATTTATCGAACTCTGAAAACGATATCGACATTTGCTTTACGCCGAAATGCCAGTTTTTTATTTTTTCTCTCTCATGACGTGTCACAAGAAAGGGATTCTTATTTGCAAGTTTTGAGATAGAGAGCCAACCCTCCCCCTGGAGGGGTGCCATCAGTATCTTGGCCCCTTCGAAAGAAAGTTTGTTATGAAACCGCCCCCCCCTCCACCCACGTTTTTTCTTTCTTTTTTCTTTTCCTGCAACCGTTCAAAAGTTTTCCAGGGGTCGCTGGACTTTTGGATCAGCCTGTAAAGTATACATAGACTCTTTGCTCATGCGAAACTAGCCAAGTTTTCCCCATTAAATCAGAACGGTTGATCAATTTGTCAAACTCCAACTGTAGCAAAAAACAAATTAAATATAGAAATAAAGAATCGTCAAATTGAATGGAAAAAAATGCAGAAAAAAATATGTCGAAAATTACAGGAAACTGAGGTGATTTTAGGAAAAGCTTGGGATTTGATGCTGCGCGGCGGTAAGCGCATTAATCAAAAAGGTTTGTGTCTGAGCCAGAGTAGTCATTTTAATTCAGTTCACCCCGATCCAACCGCGACCGAGCTATCATCGCTGTCTTCGCCAAGCGCGTTGTAAAATTGATCGAACATTATACCTTTGGCTCCTGTTCCGTAGGATAGAAACGTCCAACAAGCATACAACAAACTCGGCCCAGTGCAGCAGCGTGGCGAAGAGGTCTTAGGAGTTGTTACCCATGTACGTGATGAGGAAAACTGGAGGTATTTTCTACCGCGACCAGCTTGCCAAGCCAAATGCATTGTTGCCAATCTTCAATTTTTAAAATTGACATACTGATAGGTAATATCACCGAAAAAAAAGAGTTAGCAAGAATACAAGAACCAAGGTAAGGGATGATACTATTAAAATCGTGTCCAATGATTGCAAGTACATTGTATACCATTGTTCGTGGAAATTTTGAGGACATTCTGGTACTGTGACTATATTCCAATCGTAACACCAGCATTTTCTGATAAAAGTAAGACTCTCCGTGGTTCACACATCAATTCGCTTCTGATAATGGTACGAGCAATGAATAATTATTTTTTCCCGTGCATGAGTACATCCTCTTTTATAAAAATCTGGGGGATCCGCAAGAGAGTGAACAGCTTTCGAGAAATCTTACTTATATTTCCTACTTTTTACTGATTCGTCAAGTCAAACCAAAGTTTTGCTTGACAAAGCTCTCCCTAAACCATACTTTTCTTGATAGCCACGTGGTCACCAAAACATTTTTGCTGTCGTCCGCGTCAGCACGTGTCGTACGCTCATGGTGGGGGAAATGTTGATTCGTATGTTCTATCCAACATGCTGATCCTGCAACAGTCATTGTGGGTCCATTGCGTACTTTACTTACAATTTCTACGATCGATTGAAGACAAGGATTAGGGTACATGGCCTACATGGTACAGTTGCTGCCCACCCCACCTTAGTACTATCCTTCTTCATAAAGTTCTGGTACATCCTCAAGAGAGCGACAAACTTCCATGCACTCTTTGATATATTTCCTATTTGTCCTCCGTTTTCCCCTTATGGGCGATGGAAAATATTTTTTTCGCTAGCCCTCTCTAGTGTTCGATAGGAGTTCGGGAATCACCATTTATCATACCGACGTGGAAATCTATAGGTTACGCGGGACCTACGACACGTGTAATTTTATCCATATTTTTCCATGTTTTGGTCTTTTAGGTATTTCGTATCGCTTACTCTCGCGTTTTCGCTATAATACAAGGAAAAACATTGGAAAATTTACATCTTATCACCAACCTTTTACAGGGTGGCGCAAAAGTCCGTTGACCCCCTTTTATTTTTTCAACGGCTGCAGATGAAAAGTTGAAACTTTGGGGTCTTATACAATAACTTTCTGAGAGCTTTCGCTGAAGGGGTCAAAATTTCCAAAAGCGGCCCCCTCAGGGGGGAAGGGGTACGGCCCCAAACTCAGAATTTTCAAATGGCAACCCCTATTTTGTGATAGCTCATTCAAAAGAACATACACTTCTAAGACTTTTGACTCAAATCAGAGGTCGATATCGTTTTTGTTTTTGATGTATCGAAGGTCAAAGTTCGATTTGGACCCATTTTCAAAAAATCATTACTCTTATTAAAAAAGTCGAAATTTTAAAAAACAGTAGTCTAGAACACTCTAAAAAGCAAGTTCTTTTCAGAAGAAAAAAATACTGCTGCGGCATAAATATACTCAAAACTTGATTTTACAGCCACCAAAAATGTCTAACGTTTTTACGCCCCCAGGGGGACTGTCTCAAAAATTCCTAAAGACGGACCCTATCGAGTGATACGTCGATCAAACAAGCATAAAAACTGATTGTGAGCATTTTGGCGCAAACCAGAGGTCGGTAGCATTTTTCGAATTCGAGATATCGAAATTTGAAAATCGAACTTTGACAATCGATATCTCGAATTCGGAAAATGCTATCGACCTCTGGTTTGCGCCAAAATGCTCAGTTTTTAACGTATGTTCGATTGACTTATGACTCGGTAGGGTACGTCTTTAGGAATTTTTGAGACAGCCCCGCCTGGGAGCGTAAAAACGTTAGAAATTTTCTGGTTTGCGCCAAAATGCTTAGTTTTTAACGTATGTTCGATTGACTCATCACTCGATAGGGTACGTCTTTAGGAATTATTGAGACAGCCCCCCCCCCCCTGGGAGCGTAAAAACGTTAGAAATTTATGGGTCTGTAAAATCAAGTTTTGACTAAATTTATGCCACTGCAGTATTTTTGCTGAAAAGTGCTTGCTTTTTAGAGTATTTTAGACAAGTGGTTTTCTAATTCAAACTTTTTAAATAGGATTAATGATTTTTGGAAAATGGGTCCAAATCGAACTTTGACCTTCGATATATCGAAAACTAAAAACTATATTGACCTCCGGTTTGCGCCAAAAGTCTTAGAATTGTATGTTCTATTGAATGAGCTATCACAAGATAGGGGTTGCTATTTAAACATTTTGAGGTGGGGACCGTACCCCCTCCTAAGAGGGCGATTTTGAAAATTTTGACCCCCTCACGCAAAAGCTCTCAAAAAGTTATGTAAGACACCGAAGTTTCAATTTTTTATCTGCAGCCGTTCAAACAATAAAAGGGGGTCAACGGATTTTTGCGCCACCCTGCATATGTAATCCTGATAACCTTTCGCGTGGGTGCGTATGGTCAAGATGCAACGTTGTCAGATCGCATACTTCGCCAGTCTATAGAACACTCGTTGGGAGCAGGTATTGCGAGTTGTAAATTTAATATGACACTAAATCTGGCCGGAAGGTTTGAGGTTATATAGGGGATATAAAGAACTTTACAGCTCTTGAAAATTGCGACGTCAACACTCTCGTCTGTCAGTTTGGAGAATTTTCCACCCTGATAATTACAATGGCTACGCGTCTCAAAGTTTCGGGTACAAACTCTCCCATCCAGCCTTGTACTAGGCTCAGCGAGTGACACAGTAGCGCATCGATAAATGCTCTACCCCTCCCTTTGCTTCATTGCAACACGTATGTTAGACAAGGATAGGCAATGGGTTAAAATCCCCTCTTTCTATCCTTCTCCTTCTGATAAATTCATTCCAAAAACGAGGAACGCTCTGGTTGCGCCTCTGACAGACACAATGGAGGCTGGAAGTCTGCCAAGATTTATTAAACATGGTTCGCTCATGTCGTTGAAAGGTTGAGACGATTCAAAATCACCAAGTCAACATTCGCTCTTGTCAAAACTGAGACGTATTGAAAATTGACGCATGCTAAAATTAAGTTCAGTGAACTCGGTTGCGCCGCGTGCCGATCACCGTGTAAGAAAACTCGCTTTCGAAGTTGTGATGTCAAAGTACAGTCATATGGCTGTCTAAAGTGACGCTCCTTGAAGCATTGACTCTTTGTAAGGATGTATTTAAGGGTACTAGGTTAGGTGAGGACGTATTACTGCTCGCATAAATGACAAAATTGATGAGTTGTTTCTTGAGAAATTTTTGGATGAATTGGAGACAGTATAAGTATAGCGTGAATTTCGTGGACACCTTCCGGTTGTTGCGTTAATCTGAATCTCAATAATATTTATTTAAAAAAGGGTAAAAAAACGCGATTCAGAAAAGGCATATCTGGCTGCCCCCCGCTTGTTACACTGGGAGTGCAAGTTTGTTGAGCCTAGGTTCGTAATATTTGCAGTGCCTACATAGATGATAAATTTACATTAAGGCGTTGCACGGTGTTCGGAGCGACCCGGATCTCTGGCAGAAACCTCAAATTTGAAATCGGTTCTGAAGTTGGTTTAAAGGCCTTACCTACCTTCTAAAGGGTATAAAACATGCATGTTAGCCATATTTGATCAATTTGGAAGCCCCATACTTGCCCCCACAGACATGTGAAAGTACCGGTTTTGACGCGAATTTTGAGTCAACTTGGGTGGGTTTACACATAATTGTAAAAAAACAATACTCTTTTACTCACATTCGAATTTAGACCTTTGTACTTCAATTAGGACGTATGAACTTACTTTTAAGCCGTTTAAACATTTATTTCATGTTTATTATGAGGGAGGGCTGGACCCCTCAAAAATTGACTTTTCATCTGCATTTGTGCCCTTTTTGGAGGACGTTTAAAAAAATGCCCGGGATTGCCCGGCAAATCTAAGGCAAAAAACGTTCAGAAAAAATGTTTTTCTGAACGATCCAGCAATAATGTCCTGCCCGAACTAGCCCCCCTTTCATATTTTTGTGTTTAAAAGTGCCTCTGCGGCTTGTGTGGGACTTTTTTCACGATCGTGAGATGAGCCATGTTCGCGTATCAGTATCTTTTTTTCCCAGCATTGCCCCGGGGAAATATGGTAAGGAAAGTTCAAAAAAACATTTTTTTTGAACGATCTAACAATAATATCCTGCCCCAACTTGCCTCCTTTCATATTATTGTGTTTAAAAGTGCCTCTGCGGCTTGTGTGGGACTTTGTCATTTTCACGATCGTGAGATGAGCCATGTTCGCGTGACAATCTTTTTTTCCCAGCATTGCCCCGGAGAAATATGGTTAGGAAAGTTCAAAAAAACATTTTTTCTGAACGATCCAACAATAATATCCTGCCCCAACTTGCCCCCCTTTCGTATTTTTGTGTTTAAAAGTGCCTCTGTGGCTTGTGTGGGACTTAGTCATTTTCCCGAAAATAAAAATAAAAAAATAATAATAAATGAAATCTATAGTTAAATCAGACATAAAAAATGAAATCTACGACTTAAAAAACCCCTTAGTATCAAGTTTCAATGAAATGCGAGCATGCTAGAGGTTTCCGCCAAAGATTCGGGTCGCTCCGAACACTGTGCGTTGAGGTATAGAATATTTTGCTAGAAAAATAGTTTGTATCGGGCCGACAATGCTGTCTTTAAGCACATTGTAAACTCCCAGTCATTCATCAATTACTTTGAACTCACTATCACATTTCTCTTTGGTTTGTTTACAGATTCCTCGAGGACTCCCTCTGTATCATGGAGAACGGTATTTGTTTGCCTCCAAGATTGGAAGATCAAAAATTCTCGCTCATTTCTTGCCGACGCCAGTCCCGAAAGAACGCGTCTCTGTCCGCCTCAGACCGTTTTATTTCGCCATGAATGTATCGCAACACCTGTATCGATTTTGCTCTAGTATCTCGGTAGTGTAATTCTTCATAATTTTCTAGTGCGGGTCTCTGATGGGAGTACTGGTGTGAAGTGAGTGTGATTGCACTGGTTCGTAATCTTTTCTAAGATGGTCGTGATCAGAGTGTTATTTAATTGAAGACGCTTTTTTGTCTTGACTCTAATCTCGGTGTTTCTAAGATAACTTGTAATAATTTGTTCTAACAGTTGAATTCAACCAAAATGTCTTTCAAAACAAACACTCTACGAGAGCGGTATCGGCAAAGTACCCTTTTTTCAACGCAGTGTGTTACCAAAGAAATGCTCAAAGTAAACCGCCCGTTTGTGGTCACAAAAATCTTGTAGTATTTTTCTGTTCTTCCTTTTCGAACTTTTTGGGCTTGGATCTTGAAGTTTTAGTTGCGTAAACTTTAAAAAGAATACGTGTAATAAAATATTTCAATGATTTTTTAAAGCGCTTATTCTGTTTCTCAGATTGTTTTTTCATTTCGGTATAGTTTTGATTTAAAAAGTGTATTTTCGTTGTTGTTATTGTTTTTTATTTAATATTTTTTCATTTTGATGATTTTGATCTGCAAAAGTCGAATTTGTTAGTTCTAGTAGAGCCTAGTATGTTTTACTTCCCCTTCCGTTCTTTCTTTTAGTTCGAAAAGTTTAAAGGCCGAACCGAATTTTTACGATGGTTGAACGACGGGTCCGAAATCGCGAAGTTGATTATGTGGCGCAGTTTGAGCTATGTGAATCAGTAATCGATTGATTGTGGGAAGGTACGCGATTGGTGAAGGAGGGGACCGTACGGCGCGGAAATGAGCACATCGGAAGATATTGAGTTGGGTCACGTGGTGGCTTACAACTTATCTAATCTCTACCGAGATAGTAACGCGAGTCGACAGCACACGGTCACCGAGTGGGTGATCGGTTTGATGAAGGAAGAGCATCAGAAATACCAGCAGCAACAAAATCAGATTCACTTGCAGGAGCAGCAGAATCAGGAATCATTGGCGTTTGCGGCAGAAACCGATGCGAACAAAGTCGAGACTTGTTTCGGATATCCGACGCTCTTGGTTTTCCTCGAGATCTGCTACGCCTACTACGTACCCGTCATCATTCTAATGGGTTTGGTCGGTAATTTTCTATCGTGCATCGTTTTTCTTAACACTCACCTAAAAATGCGATCGTCCAGTTATTACCTCGCCGCATTGGCTATCGCTGATTTCGGATTTCTTTTTTCTATCCTCCTCGTGTGGAGTAATGAATATTTAGGCGTTGAGTTTTATCATCGCGAAGGGTGGTGTCAAGCGTTGGTTTACTTAAGTTCCGTTTGCGGGTTTCTATCAGTTTGGCTCATCGTTGCGTTCACCGTTGAGAGATTCATCGCCGTCCAATACCCGTTACATCGACCGACGATGTGTACCGTCGCTCGAGCGAAGACTATCGTGACGTGCATTACGCTCTTCTCATTGGCTGTCAATTGTTACACGTTCGTCACTGCGGGGATAGTGGAGGCAAATAAAGGGGTGCGCCTCTGCGGCATGTTGGAAGATTATGGTGGAGCAATGCATATCATCAACATCATTGATTCGCTGGTCACACTTATCATTCCGTTAGTCTGTATTGTCGTCATGAATATTATGATCACGAGAAACTTGATCAAGTTTAGACGGACTTTCAACAACGAGTCCGGACTATCACAATCGAGTTGCACCATCACTCATCGATCGGATTTCAATCTGAATCAGATCAATGTAAGTTCTCTGAAAAATATCTCTTAAATTGTAGTTAACAGTGTTGCCGAATTTTTAATATTACTCCATGAGAACAAATGGAGGAAAGCTGTCTACTCTCTGCCTGCTCTTAACACAGGGTGTCCCAGGGTTCACGATGCGAAGACGCAGTGGAGTGGGCTCAGTGTCTCCCACTATGGTTATCGATAAGAGCAATGATTATTCCACTTTGCACAGCGATTATCTCGCTTAAAGCTCGCCTTTATAGGGGAAAATGCCAAAGGCTTAAATTGGTTTAAAAGTTTTTCTTTATCCGACTTTTCTATTCATGTTTCGAGTTTCCTTTCCGTAACATACAATTTGTGAAGTCAAACATACAATAATTATACCGGAAAAGTACAGTCAGAATTTCAGAATGTTTCAAGGGCACCAATGAATTTTACTCGTGTAGTCACCGAGGCACCCAAATTTGCCTGAAATTTTGCTCATAATAATTGTAGTCGCTCTTCCATAAAACTATTCATTTTTCCAAACTTGCGGGAGGGGAGCTTTAGCTCAAAAGGGGGATATTTACGGAAGGAAAAGGAGTCTTATTCTGATCCAGAGAACACCGACACCCTCTGCATGCTCGAGGAACGGATTATAATAGTATGCATTTTCAAGAAATGGCAACATGAATACGCATCAGCATGGAAAGTCTATCGCGGTGAGAGCGGCCGCCGCCGCGCTACTAACTACGAAGAGGGGAAAAAAGTCGAAGTATTTTCGAACTAAAAGCATTGGGCATAATATCCTCGTTTACAAAAGTTCTTACTGCTATGACGTCGCACTAAAAAGTTCACCAGCTCTGTATTTTTTTTTTTTTTTTTTTCAGTCAGATTATGACCTTAAGCAAGGGAATTAACGTGCATATGAATGAGCACAGTGCGGCTTCAATGATATTTAACGATACAACCGCAGCAGTGATCAGCTCAACGTTTTGCTTGTACTAGATTTGCGCACAAAACCATATTGACCTGTAGTTATCTCTAGTTTTGGGGTTTTTGAATAGACACTTTTGCTCTACGGATGTTTTTCATTTGTCATTCATATGTATTTTTTCATTGATGTGTCAAGCATGACACTGACAGGTAGGCAGTCATGTGATCCAAGTTGCTCTAATTCTACGTTTATTGAGGTAGTTTCCTCCAATAACAACAAGAAGTAAGCGTTGGCGAGCTGTTTCTCCCTTTCGTGTAATTAATCGCAGTATTACTCACATATTCATCGATTTATATGTATTTGTATATTTGAATGTATTTATCTATTCCAAAATACATACTTATTTCACAGATTTGATTCAAGATTCCGCAGTGCGATGTTGAAAATAACAGCGTCCAAATAACAATCGCACTGAGTCGATTATCGGAAATATTATCGTCTTGGATGATTGACGTCATTCCATTCAAAAGAGCTCTGATAGAAACTCTCCAATGTCTACAATGAAGTTACAAAAGGTGCGGTGTAGGGCTATCCGTTGTTCAGTGCTTAAATTAAGACAAGACGGTTACCCATACATATTTTGTCGAACAGCGATACGTGGCCTTCAGAGAAGCTAAGCAATCATGCTAATTTCGAAAAGAATGTAATAATATAAATCTGACTTCGATTCCTCGAAACTTGAGCTCATTTAAAAGCAAAACTCACCTGAATTTCAATTGGTGAACCCTGTTTTGTGATTCATTGTTGGAAAGGAGTATTCAAAATAAAGCATTTTGGAACAAGAGCTCTATTGAGGATTGGGTCGTTTGGCGAGAGAATAGCCGTTTAAAAATTTTTGAAGTTTCAGAATTTGGGGAATTTCCTATATTCTTGGAATTCTTCAAAATCTGCGGAATTCACTGAAGTATACAGTGTAGATTCTGAAAATTTCGTTGGTTTTAAGGATATCCCCTGATATTACGGAATTCTCCAGATTACAGGAAATTCAGGTATTTCAGGAAATTCCCCAGATTTTAAGAGAATTCCCTACATTTTAGGGAATTCCTCAGATCTTAGGCACAACCAGATATTTAACCATATATTTCAGGGAATTCCTCAGATTTTAGGGAATCACCCTAATTTTAGAAAATTCCACGGATTTTACCCCAGATTTTGAAAATTCCTCAGATTTTATGGAAATCCTCAGATTTTATGGAAATCCTCAGATTTTATGGAAATCCCCAGATTTTAAGGAACTCCTCAGATCATAGGAAATTCCCCAGATTTGAGGGAATCCCTCAGATATTACGGAATTCCCCAGATATCAGGGAACTCTCCAGATTTTGAGGTTAGGTTGACTATTTATAGAATTCCATAGATCTTAGGGAGTTCTTCAGATTTAAAAGAATTCTTCAGATTTAAGGGAATTCCACAGATTTTTGTGAATTCTTTAGAATTATTTTGTAAGTAAAAGTCAATAAGAGAGAATACGGACAAATAGGGGCTTGAAAGATAATTTGTGGGTGGAATAGAGGAAAGGGGCGAAAGGTGGATGAAATGAGGGTATTTTCGCGCTAAATATGTGTAACAACGGGGCCAAATAACAGTAAATATGGACAAAAAGCAGCATGTAAAAACGAAGAAAAGAGCAAATAGCTGTTAATGAGTGCTAATATAAAAATAAGGGAGTGTACGGGCTTTTAAGTGCTTCAGGGGCCAAATATGGCTGAAAGGGAGGGTAGAAGAGGCCAAATATAGGCAAAAACGGGGTAAGGTAGGGGCCAAGTATGGGTGAAATGCGGACATGAAGAGGCCAAATAATGGGAATAAGGGGCAAAGGAGAAAAATGATGTTAAATTAGGGCGCATATAGGAATACAGAAAGGGAATTATGAGCTAATTTCGGCAAATACGTGTCGATAAGGGAAAATACGAGCGAAAAGGGGCTGAAATGGCCAGGAATTCCTCAGATTTTAGTGAATTCCCCAAAGATTAGGGAATTCTCCAGATTTTAGGGAATTCCCCAGATTTTAGGAAATTCCCCAGATTTTAGGAAATTCCCTAGGTTTTAAGGCAATCCCCAGATTTTAGGAAATTCCCCAGATTTCAGGGAATTTCACAGATTTTAGGGAATTCCACAAAATTTTTCCTTGTTTTCTTGTTTTCCCCCTTGTTTTCTTATTTCCCCCCTTTTGTTCTTCTTTCCTCCTTTCTTTCGTTTTCCCCCTTTTATTCTCCTCTTCTTTCTCTCTTTCCCTCCCTTTTTACTGATAGTGTCACCCGGGGTGACCCCCCCGCTCCCCCTTACTCCCCCTTACGCCACTGTAGAGTGCTATCGACATTATGACCCCTTAAAATGTAGCTCTGTTATTAACATCCGCTAACTTTCGACTTTTTCATCCACAGTCGCTCAAAAGTTTTCCAGTTGCTGCCAAACTTTCGATTGATCCTGTATACGAGGGTCATCCAAAAAGTAAGGTTCCCTCGTCTATTTCTCCAAAAGTAAGCACGATAGATCAAATCTGTAAAAAGTATTTTATTTCTGATACTCTCAGCTTTCCAGCGGTACCAAGTTTTTTAAATTTGGACCACTGGTTCACTAGAAAATCAATTTTTAGCCGGACAAGTCGCGGCACGTTCCGTCCACCTCTCGACGCGCTATAAATCTCGTCAAATGTTTTGGGTTTCCTGCGATTCGGAAACAATTATGGAGAGGTGCCTTTTGAAAACTTAAAATTGACTATTTAAGAGTCTTACCTCATTTTTCCACGTAATCACCATTCCGATCGATGCATTTTTCATACCGTGGCAGAAGTTTCTTAATGCCTCTCTCGAAGAACTGCTTTGGTTGATTACGGAGCCAGTCATTAACTGCGGATATCACCTCTTGATCATTTTGAAAGTGCTGTCCACCAAGGTGTTTTTTGAGCTGCGGGAAGAGATGATAGTCACTGGGAGCAAGATCTGGAGAATACGGAGGATGAGGAAAAATTTCGCACTCTTCTCTTTCGCGACAAAAAAACGAACAACGGCACGGATTTCACACTGAGAAACATTTTGCAGTGGCAACTCCATGATGATACGCGTAACACTGATTCAATGATCAGTCGATCATAATGGAGCTGCCCAAATTTTATCAGTAAATTCATTTTCATTGATAAATCTTCAAAACAGTGGACAGATGATTTTGCCTGTTTTATCAGTGATACCTGGTGAGGTGTGGAAAGCGACAACAATGATGCGACAACGTGATGTGCATCTCCGTCAGCGCGTCGAGAGGTGGACGGATCGTGCCGCGACTTGTCCGGCTAAAAATTGATTTTCTAGTGAACCAGTGGTCCAAATTTAAAAAACTTGGTACCGCTGGAAAGCTAAGAGTATCAGAAATAAAAAATTTCTTACAGATTTGATCTATCGTGCTTACTTTTGGAGAAATAGACGAGGGAACCTTACTTTTTGGATGACCCTCGTAGATCTATTAAATTCTGTAGGAAGCGTGTGCATGATTCAATAGAAGTTAATGATGCTAGGATCTTTTGCTTTTACTTTGAATCATATCTGTTCGAAAATGCATTCCTTTGATATTTACCAATGCATTCAATTTGGTCGAAATCCAGCTTAATTACTTAATTGCCCGCGCTTCCCTTCCCTCCATTGATCGTGAAAGCCTTATCTCTTCTCATCATATAGTCAGAGGCTGCACGCGCTGAGAGGTGAACTGGAGAATATCTCGAAAATCCTATCCCAACTTCTGAGAATTTTAATTTCAATTTTCCCGCACTTTATCGAACACACGTGCCTTGTTAATCGACGACACGTGCAATGATTAGCCTCGTTTATGCGAGCATCTCAACCCGGGTTCTAGAACCTAGGTTCAGCTGAACTCGGGTGTTGGATCCAGGTTAAAACTTAACTCGGGTTGACTCAACCCAGGTTCAGATCTCTCGCATAAACGCGAGGCTATTCTTACGATTCACACAAAGCTTCAAAAAAAGAGCAATTTATTCTCAGAGAGGAAGCATAAACGTCCAAGAAATTGAATTACATTCCAATTAGAACTCCCGGTTTTTGTCAAAGAAACAGACTCCCTTCTTTCAGATCGAATCCTTCGTATTCCAAACAGATTTTTCATCACATTCAAAATGTTGCCGGATGTTGCGGTTTCTACACCTCCTCTGCCTCCTCTTGTCTTAGCTGATCCTGTTTGACGTATCGTGTATGGGGCAACTTCCGAGTTCCGTCCCGCGGTCAAAAAAGTATCCGAGTTCCGTCCCGTGGTCCCAAATTAGGAACCGAGTTCCGTCCCGCAGAAACAGGTAAGAAAATATATAGATCTGCACCAACAGAAAGTTTGGCAACGTTGCATCAACATAAACAGCAAGAAATCGCAATAAATGGTGGAAAACAGACAATTTTCTGGATGCTATGATCTGTGATTAATGACATTTCTGGAGTCGATTCGGCACGCGCGTCAATAATGTAAAATTAATATTAAATTTATTTTACTTTTAAAGCCGAAAACGTTAGCGTCAAATTAATGAAACTACACATAACAGGAACTATCCAATAGCTTTGGGTAGGAATTTTAAACATTTTTTTTTTTTTTTTTTTTTTTAGTATTCATGACGCCCAATAGAGTCTAAAGAATATTCTCGCACTAAAATTTCCATTTCTTCCTCCTGCTTCGTGGTTTTGGAGCATTTTTGCCGTTGTAAATAGAAACTTTGAAGTTTGATGTACGTTTCGCTCTGTATACCAATCAACGCATCCTTTAAGAGAAAAATATTGGGATGAAAATTTAAATGAAGAGGATAACCTCTTGCCCATCGCTTATCAGAAACAGATCTTCCGATCGAGTGTTACCTACAATTATCTTACAGCTGACCGGGAGATAAGTCGACTCGTGCTTTACAGTGCTGCTGGTCCAGAACTCTGACACAGTTGCCATTTACAGCACATTTTAATGGAAATTATACATTTAATCGAGAAATAAGTTAAACAAAGGGACGGAACTCGGATGCTAGGGGACGTGAAATGGGACGGAACTCGGATGCTAGGGTGCGCGAAATTGACCGCGGGACGGAACTCGGATGTAGCCCGTGTATGGATCGCCGTGAAAAAGAAATGTTCTCAGGAAACAGAAAAATCTAGAAGGAGGTGTGTCAATAAGGCCGGTTTTTGGTCCCGAAAATGGTGATTTAAAATGGTCTAAAAGTTTGTGTAAAACTGCTCTACTTATACTTATTTCAGGATTGAGTGGTGTTTACGGGTTATTTGAACTTTAATGGCGTATTTTACCACCTCAAAGTGGGCCGGTTTTGTTTTTTCACGGAAAAAGCCCTATTTTTCATTAAATCATTGAATATTTAGATGTGAGCTGGACATAGTTCAGGTTTCTTCTTTAGATATATTATTAGGTTCTAAAACTGAGTAACATACTGAGATGTAGTCACCGAACTATGTCCGACTTTTACTTAAATTGTATACTATAGATCAAACTTTTCTGATTTCAGGAAAATGGCTAACTTGAACGAATTCGATTTATATCCATGCAGTAATGCTTATATTGGAACCTGCCCACCTGTAAAACCATGACATATGCTTTGCAGATTGCCACGATGCAATTCTGCAATTAATGTACGTAAATTCATGTAGTTCGTTCAAATTTTCCATTTTCACGAAATGAAAGAAAATGATATTTAAGTACAAGCCGGGCATAGTTCGGTGACTATATTTCAGTATGTTTCTCATTTTTAGCATCCTAATTACATATCTAAAGGAGAAAACCGAACTATGCCCGGCTCACATCTAAATATTCAATGATTTAAAGAAAAACAGGGCTTTTTCCGTGAAAAACACAAAACCGACTCACTTTGAGGTGGTAAAATACACCATGTTAAAGTTCAAATAACCCGTGAAAACCACTCAAACGTGAAAATATAAGGCTTTAAGAGTAAGTATGGAGCCATTTTACACGAACAATAAGACCATTTTAAATTTTGACCCGTTTTTGCAGGGGCCAAAAACCGGCCTTATTGCGACACTCCTCTTCCAACCTCGAGCCTCCTTTTAATGTTTAAATGTACCCTGATTACGAATGGATCGCCATTTTAACGTATTTTTACAGCACTTCAAACATACAGGTTGTGGCTCATTTTACGAATGTTGCTTATTTTATTATATTCACAACCTAAGAATCCACCTCACTATTTTCGTTATTATAAGTTAACCCATCTTCTCCCTTGATGTGTGATTTGTGAGGTGCAGTACTATGATGTCAAAAAACTGATTCTTTGCATGACTATCGAATGTTTGCAAAATGGTTTGGGTGGTTTTCCAAAGTAGATTCAACTCTTAGTCACATTTTATTGCTGATATTACACGCTTTTATATTTAAATATTTATAGTCCCTTTTTATATTATTCTCCAGAAAAATGGATTATTACAGGCCGTTGTCGTAAGTTTCCATTCATGTTTTGGTCGCTCAAACTGCACCATTATTGATTTCATACCACAAATAAGCCACAATTTTTGCAATTTATGATTATGAATTTTAATGGTAATTTTTAAGCTTAAACCTACAAGCGGGACGCAAAACCATATTTTGTTCTTATTGTTTTTTTATTACTTGCCAAAATTGCGTATCTTAAAGAAATTTTGCTTTCCGCAACAGTAAGGCTAGCAGAATCATAACCTCAAATTTTGTATTAGCAAGAAGTAATGATAATAAGCCACCTACTAACAATCAGTTAAACCAGAAACTTCTACGTGTAGTACTGCAAAAACGCGGCCTTTTCCTTCGACGATTTTTAACTCGTTAGAAATGTCACTCTCCCACAACCATCGTCAACAATTTTTCTGGTTCCCGATCTTGATTAACTTTCATAGCTTTCAACATTTTTTTTTTTTTTTTTTTTTTTTTTTTTTTTGTATCATCTAAGAATTGCATTGTAAAGTGACTTCTGATGAACGTAGTCTCGCCCGCTGCTATCGTCCAATCCCTTTGGTTTGGCGTTTTTCTGAAATTACGAAAATCGCTAAATGGCAACGCTGAGGAGCTCAGGTTGAGATAAGGGTTAACTATCTCGGACTCCGATTGTCCTGAGTCCGTACCTTCTTTTGTCAACGGGGCAAGGGATCCTCTTTTGTTTCCCCTCCTGTTTCTCTCATGTGCCTCTTAAAATTGAATTTTCTTCAATTTGAGGAAAGTAATCGGAGGAGAGTGTGAAGCTGATAAATCACATTTTCCTTCGTAAGTAGGGTTGAAATCAAACTCTCCTCATGTTTTTGGATGACAATCTTAACAGAATTTCAAGGTGAGGACGAATCTGCCTGAAAAAAAAAAAAATTACTTTCCTCAAATTGAAGAAAATTCTATTTTTAGAGGCATTTAAGAGAAACAGGTGAGAAAACAAAGGATCGCTTGCCCCGTTGACGAAAGAAGGTACGGACTCAGGACAGTGGGAGTCCGAGACAGTTAACCCGTATCTCAACCTGAGCCCTTCAGCGTTGCAATTTAGCGATTTTCGTCATTTAAGAAAAGGGCCTAATCAAATGGGATGGACTATAATACTGGCGCTTTAACATCCAATTACCTGGAGACCTGTTCAGAGAAATGTGTGCACAATATCCGCCGAGAATCATTTAATCGGATAATCTCCACTTTGATTGAATGTGGGAATCGGCGCTCGGCAGTGGATTTCGATAGGTAATTCGTAGTTTTGATTGCTGGTCGTGCTAATAATATAATTATTGACTCACACTTCGCGTGACACAAAATGAGAGCAAATGCGTGATCAGACTCAATCGATCTCTTACCACGGTATTATATCTGGAAGAGGCGTTGGATTTTTCATTGAACATCACTGTATCATCACGTATTGTTGCCGGAGCTATTTGGAAAATCACCATATTTTGAATCGGCTCAAAGGGAAATAAATTTTTTTAGACCACGGAGGCCGACCTGGTGGTCGGCCTCCGTGGTCTAGTGGTCAGCGCAACTGGCCACTAACCCAGAGGTCCCGGGTTCGAATCCCGGCCGAGGTGACAAGATTTGACGACCTTGAATCTAGTCATCTCGGAAGGACATGGATGTCAAAAAAAAACCATGTTTCTTTCAAAACTGTCTATAGGTAGCTGTAGATTCTCCAATATACAGGAGAATAAAGCCAAATAAATCCCCAAAAGAAAAAAAAAGAAAACCTTATTTGGTCCCAGATCTGCTCTGCTCCAGGGTCTCCAAATATAAGAGGGTACTATGGATAGGTTTACTGGAGGTCCGTGCTGTTGCGAGACGTTTGAATTTACTTGTATCCAAATGGGCGGAATCGACTTTTTTACCCGGGGTTTTAACTGCCTAAGGTCAAAGTTTTCAACCATTTTTTTTACAGCTACTAGACTTATTGAACAAGATTTCCACCCTACCGATTTGATTTTCCTCTACAGGTTTTTGAGAAAATCGCCTCTAAAGATGACCCTCTCCCCCCGGTCAAGACCGCGTAATTCAAATTTCATGTAAGTACGGCGCGAGCGGACTTGTTACCGGGTGGCCCTTGACGTGGCTGCATACAGGACCTATATCGCGGCACGCTTTACCAATACATAAATTATTTCGGAGTTCCCCTGCTTGTTACTCTTTTTTTTCACTAAATCCAACAACTAACTGTGCATCAGTGGATTAAAGTTCTCTATACTCGAGTACTCACTCAGAATGTTACTTGATTTTCAAAAGTGTGAAAGTGCGTCAGTCGACGGTCGTGAAACTTCGTCCTTGAGCTTTTATTTAACTGTGCACTCCCGAATTTGTTTTCTTTGATTTTTTTTTCCGGCGAATTCTACTTTCCACGAACACTTCGTGCTTGGTGATAGCTCAATGACTTTTTTTATTTCTTTCTCTGTTCGTTTGTCCTTATTTTTCATATTTATTTTTAATCTTACTTCCGTATAATTTTCTACTGATCCCCTCCCCCCCCCACTCGCTTCGTTCAATGAATTTTAGTTGGTTATTTTTTTTTAGGGCTGGAAGGAAGAATGGGTCAGTGAACCCAAACCCTGCCTTTGCTACATTCAGTCGTAATTTTATTTGGTTTTGTTTCTAAATTTTGTCACTTCTCCATTTAAAATATTCCGTGTGATTAAGAAAGAACTCCCATTTTAAGAATGAAAAAGAAAAAATATACCCCATTGCAAAAGGGCCCGAAGGGCTTGGGTCTGAAGAGCTCCACCAAAGTACTTACAATAAGTTCAAAAGATCTATTCGAGCGGCAAATGGGTCTGTTTCGTACTTTGCTACATCAAGATGGCACATTAATTCAAACATAGAATTCCACGAAAAAGACAATGCGCTCATCAAAACTTTCAAAATCCATAACAACTCGCGCTTCACTTTACATTATTTTCGCCGTCACTCTACTCTCAAGACGAAACAACCGCGTTTCTAGGAGACATCCTCGTAACCTAAAAATGCTGGCTTTTTCGTTGGAATGTATGAAATATAAGCTGCATTTGCTGCCCGATACTTTCTGATGAACAGAAGATCCTAAAATCTAAAAATAAGAATTTTGAGACGTGTATTGAGAGACGTTTGAACTAGATTAACTTTAAAAACTTTGACTTTACTGCGATTCCCGAAAAAAAAGACTCTAGACACTTTACCTTTAGCATTAAAAGTCCTTAACGACATACATTTGACTAGCTCAATAAGATATTGGATTATCTTGTTAGTATATATCAGCATGATACTCACCAGCTTCAAGGGGCTGCAATTTGGTCTGAGATCGAAAACAGGGGCAGAGGATTAGTATGATAAAAAGTATAGAAAATCATCGTTTTCAAGTTTTTAAGCTCAATTTAAAACTTGTCAGTAACATTTCTAGGTTTAAAGCACTTGTTACAAGTGCTCTCTGCTATGGTAATTGGTCTCAAAAGTATATAGATGAGAAATTGGTGCGCAAAATTACTGTATGATTTTCGGCCACTTTTTGAAAATCTCAGACCACAATGGGCTGGTAAAAACTAAAATCGCTAATTACACTTGAGTGAAAGTCACTTATAACTCACACGGAGAAATATTTCTCGTTGAAAAAACGGAACGTATTTTTAAATGTTAAATATTAAGAAATTCCTTTTAATATGACCAGAATTATTATTTATTTATAGGCTATTTTTGTTCAACGAAGCTAATGTATCCATTTAACATCAAATAACGGATCCAGGACATGAGCCGTTTCAAAAGTGTTCAAATTTTAAAGAAAGCCTTCCGATTTTCAAAATGCTTTTCTTATTAAATGACGCTAACGTCACACGCCAATTTTGCATATGATTCTTCTTACTTTAATTATATCGAGAACATTTTATCAGAGCAATGAGAATGGGGGAGTATCAAGGGTCTGAAATTGTGTGTTTTTTATAAAGAAGATGATCTTACTTGAAAAGTTGAGAAGAATGATGCCCTTGATTTATTCCTAAGAGTCCCGGTTTTGAAGATACACACGTGTAAAGTTGTAAGGAATTGTGTGCGTTTAATGTATATACGTTAAGTGACGTCATTTCGTGGAATTCCCTTTTAAAACAATGAATTTTGGGTCAAAATCTCATCTCCGGAACAATGGGACTTAATTAGAAACCAAAGGCATCTTCGTTCTCAGCTCATCAAGGGCTTTCATTTTCTTTATTAAAAAACACAGCATTTTAGACCCTAGCAACTGTCCCATTGTGGTCATTCTGAACGGAATTGTCTTTAAATTGTGAGAATTATTGAAAATACATTGTCACTAGATTTTTTTTTTTTTTTTTTTTTTTTTTTTTTTTTTTTTTTTTTTTTTTTTTTTAAGTCCATATTAAATAATGAGTTTATTCTGCATGTAAATAAGCAGCAGTTAGAATGAATATTTTACATAATTACAATAGAGCTGAGGCAAACTTTTGCTCCAGGCTCATTAGCAGTTGATTCGGATGAAACCCTGCAAAAGTTACGATAAGCGCACTGAATGAACAAGAAATCACTCCCAAACTTAAGTATAAATTGCTTCTAAACAGAATGATGTAAAAACCTGCAAAAGTAACGATGTGCACACTGAAAAAACATGAAATCAACTCCCAAACTCATAAATTGCTTTTAAACGAGATCGTAATGGCGGCGATAGCCGCCTTTTACTTTGAACATATTTAAGGCCCCAGCTGACACTCGATTGGCCAACGCAATCCACGTCATAACCGCAAGTCCTTGCCGGAACTTCTCAAATCACAGTCGTTTGTGGGTTGCGTTGGCCAATCGGGTTCAGCTGGGGCCTCTCCCATATGTTAAAGTTTAATATAAAAGGCGGATCACCGCCATAACGATCTAGGGCTAGAATGCATTTTTTGAGTTTGGGAGTGGATTTCGTGTTTTTTCAGTGCACTTATCGTAATTTTTGCTGGGTTTTACGTCGGTGTTATTGTTGGTGTATTTTTTTTAGTTTTTCAAAGCCATTTCTAAATTTCTGCGGTGACAGTTTTCCCTTTTTTCCCTTACATCCGAATCGACTATTTATAAGTATATGGCAAAAGTTTGCAACAGCTCCATTAGTAATGATAAGTAATCTATTTGAGCCGCCAGCTGATTTGTTTACAGCTGCTTTACAAGGTGTCACTAGTTGCTTCTTGGCAATGAATATCATGAATGAAAAAAATCACAGATTGAGAACCATCAGCTAGCTTCTACCGCTAATGTTCGTTTTTACGTTTTTGCTCACAAATATACTCAGTATAAGAGAGGTGGTCAATGCTCCACGGCAATGAGCCGCAAGGATGCCAACTTTCATTGTAGAAGTGGTGAGTCTCTAACTTTATTTCGAAATAATGTAGGACGGATGGCTCACCCCTATATTCGACAACACTGCGCTGAGCGTTACGGAGGGAAAAAGGATAATCCCTCGTCGAGGTTGAGTTGGTATTTTCTCGCTTGGAAACGGATGACTCAGCTTTTGTTTAAACAATTATGTTCGCATTTGAGTGTGTAAAATAGTAAATTCGGTGTTGGCACTGACGTTTCCGAGTTCTGTGAATGAGGAAATCGAGATTTATCGACCAATCGTCAAAGATAATATTCAGAGCATTTAGAACGTGGAACCCAGTTGCGAAGCGTTCTTTATGGCAACGCTGTACTTCGTCTATTTAAACCAGTGAAAAAGGTCGAATTCCATGGTGTCCGCTGCACAACCATTAGTTTCGATCTTTTTCATGCGTTTCAATTCACAAATAAACTGTACAGTTGCCAGCTTCCACTCTTTGCCACTGGTTGGACCTATTGGTTGTTTTGTGGAATTTTCCCAGCATTATTTCCCATATTACGCAGTAAAAATGAGCGAAGATGAATTTGAACACTGGATTTTCATCGGACGCTTGAAAATCAAAAGGTTGAGGTTGGAAGCTAGTTTTATTTTGATCTGAACAGGCCCGTAGCTAGCTCAAAACTGGAGGGGGGGAGTGAACTTCAAGGGGGCATCTGTTTTTTTTTTTGTTTTTTTTGGCTTCTCATTGTTTTTCCTTTTTTTTTAAGGCCTTCTTCATTTAAAAACACGGGGAGGGCTTACGGAATTACAACTTTTGCTTTTCTTTTTTTTAGCCCTTTTCCACAAAAGTGAGGATGGGGCGGGGGACATTAACATTTTTCAACCTCAATTTTTTATTCCCTTGACTAATATCCTATTCCACGTCGATCAATTTAATCGTTTCTCACTGTATTCCATCTGTGGTGTAGCTAGGAATTTTTTGTGGTGGGGGGAGTGAACCATAGTGAAACGAGTCAATGGAAGGGGCAGAGACAAAAAGAGACCCAGCACACCGTATGCTTCCCGTGTTAGAAAATTGAATCAAGTTTAGCGGTCACAGTTTTGTTCGGAAGTCACCGGCTGCAACGATAAACATTGCCTAATGTGGAATGGTGAAGCTCAACAAAAGGCTGTGATTGGTTCGCCGTCCCGGAAACGGAAACAGGTTTTGCTTGTCGAATGCAAAACACACGCTCATCAGTCAACATTAGGCAATAGTAATAGTTGGCTGTTGTTCCGATGAGCTCCGTCCAAAATTGAGCCCCAGAAAGTGGACACCTGTCGCAAGCTTTGTGTTAGGTCTCTATTTTGTCTCTGGGGAGGGGTCGGACATGGTATATATGACTAAAAATGCAAATTTGAATGTCCATACAGTTCAAAAAAAAAACTATACAGGAAGATTCTAGTAGGGGATTTTACAATAAAACCAATGAAACCACTTTCAAACATCTACTTCTCGTTTTAACAAAGTTATACGAATTTAAAGTTGCCACATACCATGTCCGGCCTCTCCCATTGATTCGTTCCACTGTGCCAGGGGGGGGGGGGTCCTAATATTATAGGGGAGGGGGTGCCGAAGGTCAAAATTTGGTAAAATTTCTCTGAAAACGCAAAAAATTAAATGTTCCATTTGCAAAGTCCGGTGTCAATGGGGGAGGGGGCTCAGAACCCCCCACAACATCCCCATTTACCTCATTCTCCCCAAGACTTTTACCAGCTTGTCCCGATGCTCTTTTTATCTTCCATGTTTTGAATGATATTTTCTAAGTCGAGGAAGTTTCTAGGAAAAGGAAGGCGAGGAACTTGTTAAAAGACCTATAACTCATTGACACGCTTCAAATCGGAAAAAAGCCAGCAGCCTTCAAAACACGCGGGCGTGTTAAGAATGAATGCACGACCTTAATCAATAACTGATGGGTAGGGTGCTTTAGATTTACAGTCAAACGATTTTGTAGACATTTTTTTTTTTTTTTTTTTTTTTTTTTTTTTTTTTTTTTTTTTTTTTTTTTTATTTTCCTCAAACATCAAAATTTGATTTTAATTAATTAATTAATTAATTGTACAATTAATATTTATACCTTTATCAGAAAGGTTTGGAATGTAAAAATTTCTAAGCTTAAATCTATACTTCTCACAGCTGCTCGTAGTATTTGTTGGAGCAAGTGTATCCAAACGGGTTGCCTACTTATCGACCAAATGTTATATTCTCTATATCCGTGGTGTTTCAGACCACCTAGCGTGCTTTCATTGAAGCTGATCTCAGATACAAAATTTTGGTGCAGCACGTGTGCCGAATGTTGATCCCGATGAATTTAGGGAAAATTTTGTTAACCCCCGAAAACCATCCCTTGGGGTTATTTAAGGGGGCGGTGTGTTCCCGAGCGGGAAGCTCTGCAGAGACTATGTGCTAACGGAGAGTTCCATCAAAACAACCGGATTTTGAGACCTATCTCCAGAAAGAAACGTAACCTTATTGCTCCAAAATAAGCAAATATTGGACGTGGATTTGTTGGAACTTTAGTTTTATTTGTATTTGTCTTCCACCGATTTTGAGCGATTAAAACTGTCGAATTACCCCTGTATGTTCGTGAACTAGAAACTTTACTACTGCTATTGCTGTTCTAAAATTTATTTTAAATTCTTTAATTCACGTATCTTAGAAAGTTTTGTCCGACCCTAGCACTTGTTTGACGCATGAAGTCGGTTTTACATAGCAGCAGGTGCACTATCATTACACTACTCATCACTACATTTTGTTCCAGTGTCTATTTTAAATTCCTACGCTTACAATTAGTTTTGTCCAACCACACCTCTTGGCATACAAACTAGTTAGTCGAGAGCAGGTGCACTACTTATGGATTTAGGTATGAAATATCAGATTCAGTGTATCAAGTAAATGTGACTCCTTTGGAGACAGATTGGATAGCCATCAAACTTTAAAGCTCTTTGATAATGCTATAGTTCAGAGTTCATCGGACGTCCTTGCCTCTTAGTACTTTTAGTGATCAAAGTTTTTTGGGTCCAGTCTGTTGTAGGCATTGAGTCGGTCAAGTCGGTTTTTTTGGTGTTTTTTTTTCCTTTATTTAGTTTTGTTTAGTGGTTTGTTTGTTTGTTTGTTTGTTTTTTTTTTTGTTATTTTTATTGGAAGATTTGTTAATTTTACAATTTTATTTTTATTGTTTTCCCAAACTACGCTACTATGCTAGATTGCTGGAATCTTCCTTTTCACACCCCAAAACTACACGATGTTAGTATCAGTAAGAAAGAATAGGGACATGATGAGGTCAAAGAAAATTTAAGAACGTCTTAGGATCAAAACTTCTAAAGTAATTCATTAGGTGCATCTAGCACGCTCATCAAACAAAATGCTCTGCAGGCTGATTATGAACAATCATATCGTAATGCTATCGAGGAGGTGAAATTATAAAATGTATGGCTCTTATTAAACTTGATTAAATTTGACATCCTGGGTTAAAATTCCCATGGGCTTTATGGATTTGAGGTTTTAAAAACATCCAGCAATAATCTAGTATTTGTGATTCTATTTTAACAGAAGAATGAACTCTGGGGATTTAAGTAGATTGCATATTTATTGATCACTCACCCACTCACAGCATATCGATAAATTCATTGAATAAATTTGAGATAGGGGCAACTCTCTTCAAAACATGAATGATTGTTACGCCCTTGAGATTGGTTTGAAGAAAATGCATGCCAAACTGCTGAAAGAAAAACTATATGTCACAGCAGAAAAGACAGATCCCTTCAAAACACTGACACTTATGAAGAGATGGAATCAATCACTGCACTGGCAACCAATAAAACTTGCAGCATTGATCTTAATTTTTTAGTCACACCATTTGGCACACACGCTCTCGAAAACCAATCTGAAGGGGCGGTCACTTGCATTTTCTTGGAGACAAACCAAATTTTTACAGTAAATTGTGACCAATAACGTGCTAGGGAGTAAACAGTAGATACACGACCCTATAAAAGCAAACTAAGAATTTAAAATTTAGGAGGAAAATTTGGTATAATTGTGGAAATTAGACATTCTTCCAGAGGGACATTGTATTCAGGAAAGTGTTGAAAAATGTTGCTCACAGAAGATAATGTTTCATTGTGCCCAATACATGAGACTTTAAATGCAAAGTTAGAAAAAAAGCCTTAAAAAGGTTGCAGGATTATTTTCTTTTATCTTCTCTTAGTCTTCAGTTAAAATGAAAATTCCTATTCCTTTTCCAAAGAATTGTTAAAATTAAAAAATCACTTAGAGGAAAGGGAAAACAAATTAGAGCAGATACAGGTACTATTATAAACAGATCAAAGATGAATAATGTAAAAGAGAAGACAAATGTAGCAAAAATTAGTTTTCAAAAAACCTCAGAAAACAGAGTATAGTATTAAATAGTTCCAACCACATTAAAACTGGGGAAGTAAAAAATTAGTGCAAGGCAGATGAATGAATGAACAAAAATAACACCACAAGGAAGTAGACCTTCATTCTTGGAAATACTTAATGATTCGACTTCCAACCATTTGGTGATTATTTATTTTAGAGCTCTCAACTCTTTGCGTGGTATAAAATAATTAGAAATAACTGACATGAGGGAAAAATTCAGTCATTGAAAGCGAAAGCAAGCTGAAAAAAGTGACTAAATAAAAAATTAAGGATGAAAATATAGAAAAAATATCAATGAAAAATAAAGAGAAAATATCAATGAAAATTATGGGAAAGACAAAGTAGTATTTGAAAGTTAACTTGATGGCAGAAACAATAGATACCAGATACCACGCACTAGCTGATTGGGTGCCAAATTTTTTTCGGGAACAAAAGAACTCTGTAGGGAGCAACATGCAATTGGACCACCATTAACTGATACCCAACAGCAAAAATAAATCCCCGCGCATCAGCCATATTTATAACCTGTTTTTTCTATACCTAGTTGAGCAGTTTCAAGTTTTGAGTTCGTACCAACTCTCTTGGAGATTCTTTGAGCCACCAACAGTACCTACCAACACTCAACAATCAATTAAGGGCACAAGTTAAACACCAATTCAGAAATGGTTTCAATAAGGGTAGAAAAATATTTCTGGACATTCTTGTGTTTTACGTTCTTTTCTGCAACAGTAAAAAAACTGAATAAACAAATAATAAGATCAATGTTCCCTGCAACTTTCAAGTACGGTTTGATTTAAAAATTAATTTGAAAGTTTTTGGCTGCTATTCACAATGTTCTCTTCCAGTGCGCTAACTTCTTGGAACTGCAAAATCAATTTCAGAGCTTTCAACAGAAGGACCCAGTTTCTAAATTATGTCTGCATTCCGACTGCTTTAAAACCTCCTGCAGATGCTAGTGTTTGAGATTCAAAAAGACAAGCGGATAATTTACTTAATTTAGAATAAAATGGTAATTAAAATACAACAGAGTAGTATTTTATTTGCTTAAATTTAGGTGCTGGATAGCATTCCAGCAGCTAAAATTTAGAGATCAAACCTAGGGCTGGCCAACTCCCAGGGTTTGCGTCTCTTTAACCTTCGATACTCTTCCGAGTTGTCAAGCAATATAAGGGCTTCATCGTTGGGGTGATCATGTAGACGTGCTTCGTAACGGTTAGCAACTTTAGTGATGAATTCCTCTACACTCTCTACTCCCAGATCCCTGTGTATATCGTTATTTCTTTCAAATGTAGTAGCTCTTACAATTTACGTAATGTTTTATTTTGAAATGTTTGTAAGATTTTGATATTTGAAGGTGCTGCACAACCCCAAAGTTGGCAACCATAGGCCCCCGTAGGGCGTATAATTTGTTTATAGATCAGCAAGCTATTATCTAGGCTTAAGGCAGAGTTATAGCCAATAAGCCAGTTTAACTTGTGGACTTTAAGTGAGCATTCTATTCTCTTCTTTTTTATGTGCTCTTTCCATTTTAATTTGACGTCGAGGTTTAGGCCCAGGTATTTTGCTGTGTTAGAGATTTGAATGATATTGTCACAAAATAATATTGGAATGTTCATAATGAATCTGTCAATATTTTGAGAAATTCACAACATGGGGGTCACAAAGACTATTTAAAATAATTCCAAAAAGCCCCCATATAGCTCAAAATTGGAGGTTTTTGGAAAAAGTTTATGGAGAAAAAATGTTGCCATTGTCTCTACTTGAAGAATATAAACTAATTTATTGTCATTATTGGAGAATTTTTCGAGAAAACTTGAAAAATGTGTTTCAACCCCTCCAAATGGGCCCCAGGGGCTGTCGGGGGCTTTTGAAAATATCAAAAAAGAAAAATTTTGGGTTGATTCCCTATCTGACTTTTTTGTTTCAAATCATTTGGTTCAGCAGTTCTCGATAAAAATGCCTGATCCGGGTGTGTGGTACACCCCGTGTATATGTATAAAAAATAAAACAAATCTTGATCGTATAAAATCTTAATTTATACGTATAAATTAATTGTGAAGTTTTTCAAGTAATTTTCTATCATTCTATTGCGTGCAAATTCTCATCCAATCCCGGTATTATTGGTTCTTCTCAACTCGTTTTTACCCTCGTGAAAATAAGCAGACTCTGTGTTGAGCAAATAAACAAAGAAATCGTGACCCTCACTGCCAGAGCTGCCGTTTTGCGTATAATTAATGGCATTCTCCAATGCACCGACGATTCCACCGGATTAGAAAAGATCGTTCACGGAAAAAAAAGATCAGTGAAAATAACCATACGGATATCTGATTTTGGCACCTGCTAGATGTTATGGTAAACTTGACCAGAAGTATGGTACATTTACCGATACTTTGAGTAAATTCGACATGCAATCAGGTGACATCACCTATACCTAGTCAAAACATAGTTTACTTCTGGTTAACATTACCATAACATCTAGCAGGTGCCAAAATCAGGTATCCGTATGGTTATTTTCACCGTGGTTTTTTTTTCCGTGTTCATTTCAGTGTATGACAGTAATGCATGAAAATACTCGCATCTGTCATCTTTTCTCAAACGGTTGAGTCGTCGATGACTTTAAAAACTTGCCGATGAGAAAAGATTATAGTTCAGAGTATTTTCGTGCAATATAGTCATACACTGAACTGTGAACTGTGTAATCTTTTCTCATCCAGTGGAATCATCGGTGTATAAAAAAAAAATGCATTTAATTATACGATACGATAAACGGCAGCTCTCCCGCACTCACTGTATTTCCGATCGCTGATCTCTGGCGACCGCTGCGACGGACGTCCGGGCTGTGGTGGATCAAATTATCAACTGATGGATGGATGGATGGAATTGGATAGGTTAGTGAATAAAAGGATAAGGAGTTATGTGCTTCGCTTGGCTTCCCGTCACGCATTTTCTGCGCGAAATGTCAGCAGCGGTTTAATCTTGCATCATCCACATTCCGCCGCCCTCTCTACGCTACCTGACATTCCGTTTCAACTATATTTACCTACACTGTTGACAGAGCGCTGGTTATCGTTCGCAGTGCAGTTTTTGGACTTTGGGTGCAATCATGCAGTGGCGGCTCGTGCAATCTGACAACCGTGCACTTTTGCCATTTAAACGTATGCAAAAGATCGATACTAGGTGATGCGCTGCGCCTCACCAAATAATCGATTATTTTACACAGTTTTAAATGGAGGAAATCTATTGTTGCCAGTTTGCACGAGCCGCCGCTGGGTGCAATTCAGAGACTCAAAGAAAAAAACCGCATTGAGTTGCCTGAATTTCAGAATAGACCTGTTAAGTGTGCACTGTGCCGTCACGAAAAAAAATGGATCCAAACATCCAAAGGCTCCATCTCTTTCGCTCTCCTGGGTTTTTCCAAAAGAAACAGGATCCACATTTTCAAACGTAAAGTGCTAAACAAAAGTTCTCTCAGATTTTATTACACCATTAGATTCCATGTACCTTAAATTTACCTGACAACAACATTTTCGAAACATCAGGCATTAATTTACAATCACAGTTCTATCGAAGAAAGTCGCGTGTTTTTTCCTTGTCCCACTCACAGTTTCTTATGAGCACAGAACTCCAGGATATAGGCTCATCGGCACCATCACACCACGTGTTATACCTCGAACAAACTTCCGATATGGAGAGAGGTTTGGATCATTGAGTATCATGGTGGTAATACGCCATAAACGACTGTGAGTAAGACAAGGAAACACTAACATAGTACATCTCTCGATATAACTGTGATCGTAAATTCACTTATGATCTTTCAGGAAGTATGACGTAGTAAAAATATACTTTAAGGTACGCGAAATCTAATGATGCAATAAATTTGAGAAAATTCGCTGTTAACTAACATGAATTTGCCTTCGAAAATTTGGATCTGATTTTTTATGGGTGAAAAATCCACGAGATTGAGCAAGATGTAGCATTTTGTTTGGGTCCAATATGAGGCAGTTGCAAGGGTCTGAAATTTGGTTTTCTTATATGAAGAAAATGGTAGTACTTGATGCGCTGAGAACAATGGTGCCTTTGGTTTTTTCTTAAGTGTCCCGGTAGATGCAAAAAATGGTGTGTGTGTGTAGTGAAGTTACTACACGGAATTCCCATTTAAAACATATATTTCGGGCCGAAATCTCATCTCCGGAAAATTGGGACTGAATTAGAAACCACAGGCATCATTGTTCTCAGCTCATCAAATATTTTTATTTTTTTTTTATAAAAAAAAACATAGCATTTCAGACCCTTGCAACTGCCCCCTTGTGATCGTGACGTCATCACTAAACAAGTCTGTTTTCGATATTTTTCCATTTAAATATCCTAATGAGGCTGCTGTACACTTTTGATATGAGCAATAAACCTTCAAAATTAACAAGTGCTAGATATGTAGTGCTACAGTGACTAGATAAACCACAATGTGGTCAATTGCTACGCATCCAAACCGACCTTACCGCCCATAAGAACGCGTGTAAAACACCCGATTTTTAAAAAAAAAAAAAAAAAAAAAAAGTTCCAATTATAAATCTCAAACCAAATTTGGAAAATAAGGTCTCTATCGAAAGCTTATAGCGTCAAAATTATGAAACTGAGCTTTAAACTCAAACTTTAGCCCTTATTTTTCCATAATCACTGAATTAAGGCGATCCTTTTGTTCCAGCCGTCAGCGGCCAGTTTGTTTACATTCTCTCAGCTCCTCTCCGCTCACATCCACTCGTTTTGTGTTTGAAAATCAGGTATTTTACACGCGTTCTTATGGGCGGACGAGGCCGCTTGGGTGCATAATCGCCAGCCAATCAGCAACACGACCGACATGACCACACTGTGGTTTATCTAGTCAATGTATGTAGTGCGTAGTCTCAGTGGTCTCTATTGTCTCTGCTCTGTACTATTAATACCCTAAAGGCTCAGAATATGAGACCTGAAAGTATTGTTTTTCAGAAAGTTCCGCTAGCCTCGAAATTTTAGCCGTTTTCAACATTTTTGTCTCTTTATTGCGTTCAGTTCAATGGTGGGATTTTATTTACTTTTTTTTGTGTCCGTCCTTGCGAGGACCTCGAACTCCGAAGGCTATATTTACGATTGAGTGATTTTTTCAAATCGAGCCACGATTTGACAAGTGAACGGTTTTTCAATGCTTGAATAAATTTCAGAGGAATCGACAGTTCATGTATACCAATAAGTTTTACAAATACCAACCTGGAAAACAGAGAATGCTCGAGGAATTAATTCACAATCAATGAAATAAAAACTTTTAATCTGTTCGACGCATTTTTAAAATTCGGCCGATGTTCCTGAGTTACTTAAAACTCTTACGTATAGTAACGGACCAGTATTTTAACTAGCACATTGTTATTTTTCCACTTTCCATATTTTTATATTTTATTTTTTATATTTTATTTTTTATTTTTATTTATTTTTATTTTTTTTGCGGTTTGTTCGATTACCCATTTTTTTTTTTCACGCGTCGATGAATCATGTATAAAATCCCTAATAAATGTAAAGTTCCGAACAAAACTGCGACATTTTCACCCCCTCTTCCTAAAGCAAGGTCGCAGGGAGAGAGTACGTATACTAGACCGCGCCAGGCAGGCTTCGTTTACTTTCATTTCCTGGTGATAAGATGGCGGTCATCACCTAGGAGCGAGGTCATTCGAATCCTTCAACATTGATCAAATGGGAGTTTCTATTCTATGTGGAACAAAATTAATTTCAACGAACTACAGACATTTGCCAACAGATTCACCCTAAGGATAAAGTTTGACAAATCATCCCGAAACCTCTGCATTTTGCATGAAAGCGAACCAAAATGTGGAATTTGAGCCGTAGAATTCGACTTTTCAATCAGTCTTCCTCCAGCTTCTACGGTTCTTTCCATGGGCGGATCCAGAGGAGGGGGGGGGGGGGGGGGGGGGCACGGTGGAATGCCTCCCCCTCCCTTGGACCCCTGAAAAAAAAAAAAAAAAAAAAAAAAAAAACCAGTATGAGGAATAAGAGAAAGAAAGGAGAAAGCAAAAGAAAAAGAGAATCTAAGTGTGATTCATGTAACTTTCTAATGATTTTCTTGTTTGGGAATGGGGAAACAACAGCAAGGGCGGGATCTTCCACTTTTACGAATAAAAATTAAAATGAGGTAGTATACAAATGAGGAGTAAACGCCAAACGGATAAAAGATGCCTCAAATTGGCTGTAGAGAAGCTTAAATTGTCAAAATTTTCTGGGGGAGGGATTTTCATTGACTGGGGGGTGTCCCCCCATACCCCCACTCACGTTACAAAAATGCCGCCCCCCCCCTTTGAGACTTTCCTGGGTCCGCCCCTGGTTCTTTCACAATTGTCTTAGTTTCCACAGGATCGTCAAATTAAGGTCAGGTGCAAATTATTGCTGGTTTTTTTTTTTTTTTTTTTTTTTTTTTTTTTTTTTGTAGTAAAATTGAGTCTAAAGTACGTACAGTACACTGAAAAAAAATGTTGGTTGAAGTAACCTCATATGAAGTTGATTTAACCAAACCACTTTGTTGGAAAAATGGACCACTAAGTTGGTGATAAATTAACCAAAAACTTTTTGGTTAAAAGAACGAAGCGTTTAGGTGAAAAGAACAAAGGTTTTAGTCCTTTTAATCAGCAATTTAGTTGCTACTTCCTAGCTATATTAGTTGAATTAACTAAACATCTAGTTGGTACAATCTAAAAGTTTCTAGGTGAATTAACCAAAGTAACGTATCTTCGACCGGCATTGGTAGATTCCCTCCTTAATTCCCTTTGCACTGCGGGAACGCCCGAGAGGGTAGAATTACACAGTGACCGAAAGAACTGATCCACACGACGCGCACTCTATCTCGCGCTCATGGCGTCACTGTCACCTTAGAAGCTTCTGGGCTGTCATAGTAGAAGCTAGAAGAATAGTTTGTATATATACCAATCAGATTTGAAATTTTGATCTCTACTTTTAGGTGATCTTCAAAGTACAGTAGCTTCTTGAGTTATCATTATTTTTTTATTTTTTGCAGTACCATGTGGGAGGCACTTAGGAAAATCACTAAATTTATTAAACTTTACAAAAAACCAGTTTTGAGCCTTAAGAGGAGTCCGAAAATGAGAGATTCTCGCTCGATCAATACGGGATTCTCCCCGTTGCCACGCTCGGCTCTCGGATCGCGGCTCGCACTATGGTCTGAGACGCATCTCTTTAGATCGGATTTCTTTGAATGATACATGTTTTCTTAGTAATTTTGGTACGCTGAGTTTATATCTGGCCTTATTTTTTGCCTAACATACTTATTTCTTCGAATTTCTGACAGGTAATATTATCGGTGACGCTCAATTGTAATGTATTAATTTCTTTGAATGAAACATGTTTCCCGCATAATTTTCGTTCACTGAATTCAATCTTAACCTTATTTTTCATCTGTTATAATTTGTGAATTCTTTTTTTCTGCGATTGTTGTCTTGTTGGTATTGGTTTAAGGTATGTATATGGCTACATGCGTTTCCAGGGAGACATTGCTAAAATGATTCCGTACGATAGAAAAATTATTTGGTTCATTCCCAAAAGTCCAGATCAGTTCACAAAAAAATTGATGGGTAAATTAACCAAAATTTTGTTTGGTTAATTTAACAAAAAATTTAGGTTGGTTTGCAAAAGTTACTAAATGGTTGATTCAACTAAAAATTACTTAGTCAAATTAACATATCTCTTTTGTTGCATCAACCTCATTGGAGGGTGATCCGACAAAAAAACACTTAGTTTATTTTACAACTTCATTTTTCTTGGATCAACCAAATAATTTTTTTCGTGTAGAAGCAAAATTAGAATTTAGTGCACTAAAGTTCACGCTGTAATGCAAACTTTCAGTATATTTAGTCCAGAAATTAAGATTTATTGAAGAGTTATGAGAGTCGTTCACGGTGAAATTGTGTCATCAAATGTCTGCAGAGCCGTCTGATTAAATCACGACATACTTATTAATGCTTTTTACCTCTAAATATATCAAAGATCTCGGAAATTGATTCTGATTATAAATTAGCGAAGTCATAAATTCACAGTTCCATCGGTTGAATAGAATACTTCAGCGCTATTGATCTGTTCATGCATTACACAATTCTATTTTCAACCAATTTGGCCCACTCAACCGGAAGGACCTTTTACAGTTAACCGGAAACTAAAGAAGCGTCATTTCCTCTCGCTCTTCGCTCGGAAATAACTTCAGTGAGCTATCAAGGGAAAATATTATAGAATTCTAAGAATCCTAAGATGTCCCACGATTCGCTTGACGGAATTGACTCTGCCATTGAGGATAGTTTCTCAAGATATTTCGGGTCTGAAGGATTTTGCTCCAAGTTTTCCATTTATACTTTTTTTTATGGTTCACCTCAATGGCGTAGCGTGCAATTTGGCAACGCTGCATTGTGTCCATTTAAACCTATCGAATGCAAATGTGTTCACCGAACACTCGATAGCTCGATCTTTTTCGTAGGTTTAAATGGATGAACTGCAGCAATGCAAATCGCACGCTACTGGCTCACCTCCTTTCTTCTGAGTCTTCTCATTTTTTGCAGATAGCGTTACTCTGAGCGCAGCTGTGACAGAAGGTAAGATAAGCGAGAATTATCTCAATAATCAGCAATGCACCGAGAAAAATACTTCTGTAAAATATGATCACGGAAGTTAGCTGCAGGAACCAAAATGTTCGGTCCTGAGTACCGAATGCTTCATTATAAGACATCGGTAGGGCAGAATTTGGGTTATGCGTACCGAAGTCGTCAGATTTTCTGATAAAGTATTCGGTACTCACGACTGAACATTTTGGTTTCTTCAACCGAAAACTTCGGTGATCAAAATAAATCGAATCTTCAGTTCAAACAACCTAACCATTTTTCTCAGTGTAATTTTTGTATTCAAATGCAGGTTTTGAGTAAAGATGCCGTTGTAAATGGTTTTGTACGCTTTAATTGTAAGTACAGTGACGTAATCAGATTTTTACAAAGGATGAGTCTGAAGTCAGTGGATTTGAGAGAGTGAGTTCCAAAGTTAAAGAAAAGAAATACCAAAACTCTTCAAATTATGTGGATCCTTTGTTTTCTGTAAAAAAAAAACTGCACTGAAAAAAAACTCTCTTCTCTCGGGGCTTGACGACCTACTCTATACTATTATTACGGAATGATTAGAATGTGGCCAAATTATCATGAGCAATGGCACAGCGTAAGCACCTTTACTTGTTTAAGCCTACCGCTTCAGTAAAGCCGAGAAAACTGAAAAATGATTCGTATCTTAACCCTTTCAGACCCAAAGTCCATTCCAATGGACATTGGAATAACACAGTCTTATGGAGAACATAAAAATGCAATATGCGTATGAATTTAGATTAGGAGACAGCGCTAAGATCAATCATATTGGTCAAAAATCCGTTTCTGAACAACAACAACAAAAATTCAGGTCTGAAGGGGTTAACATAGTTTTTGACGACTTTTGAAATTTCAATCTTCCATTGAGTCCTTCGAAGCCAGGATTCAAGAGTTTCCTCGTCCTGTCAACGAAAGTGGTAATTTATACTCACTCAGTTATACTATTGACTAAACTTAAACCTTCTTAAAAGCTGGGAAATGAAAATTGTCCTCACAGACAAAACTTTTAGTCTCGCAGTTTTTTGCTCACTTACAATACTTACATGAATCTTCACTGATGGTTGATCTTAAATAATTTGAAACTGTTACAGTGTCGTGTCGTTAAAAGAACATGTTACAATTGAGAATGGACTTCTCGTCAAAAACTGCCAGCGAATACGGGAAGATTTGTTCCGAGATAATGTCGTAAGGCCTTTGTAAATAGCAATATAGCTTTGACGATTCAACCTGTGGCATCGATACATACACTGTTGGAACAACCGCAAATGTGTAGTTGCTCTCACACACCTTAGTCTGAGAATTTGTGTCAATGAACGAAAAAAAAAAGTGTCCTTACATTTAGCCGAAGGATCTTCCCAGTGGCGAAGCGTGCAATCTGGCAACGTTGCATTTGGACCATTTAAACCCATGAAAACTATCGAACTAAAAGGAATGGAGCTGCTGTTGCAAACTTTTGCCACAAGCTTATCAAAAGTTGATCGCGGGGTAAAACCTTGTAAAAACAACGATTAGTGCTCTAAAAAATCACGAAATCCACTCCCAAACTCATATAAATGCTTTCAAACGCGAGACCGTAATAGCGGCCGTTGCCGCTGATTACATTGGGTTTCTCCATCTCAATCAGTTCCACCCTCACGAAGTGTTCGTGACACCACACAAGAAGAAGAAGAAGAAGAAGCATACACTTGCCATAAGATTTAGGCGGCAACGGCCGCCATCACGGTCTCGCGTTTGAAAGTATCTTATGAGTTTCGGAGTGGATTTCGTGATTTTTTAGTGCACTAATCGTTTTTTGTATGCATTCAAATGGAGAAAATGCTACGTTTCCAGATAGAACGCTGCACCATTGGATCTTCCGTTTTATTGTTCTTCGGTAGGTGAAATAAGTCCTCTCTCAATCACATAGCTGCAGCTAAATACAACTCGAGAGTCTGGGTGAGGTTCTTCTTCCATGACAAAAATCAATTTAAGATGGTACTCTGTAAGTACAAGTTGCCTCTACTCTCAGAAAAGATTCACAGTGTTTGAAACTCGATCCGCTTTCACGGAGAAGCAGCACGCCAGTCTTGTGTGCCCACATAAAAATGGGAACTGAGCACGCTAGTCTAACCCCTCTATTACGGAGTGTATGATACAACCGAATGAAGGTGATTCCAAGCGAAACTTTTCCAGAACTTAATCCGATAGATAGCGCAACTTGTCGCTTTGGAAAAGTTGTGTTTTTGGCGTTTTAAACTGAAAATACAGGGTGTTTCAGACCACCTGGCCAGCTTTTATTGTGGTCAAACTAAGGCAAATATGAAAAATCGGTAAAACACGTGCAATGTATATCGACCCCAAAGAGTTCGGGGAAAATATTTTCAGCCCCCCAAAACCACTCCTTGGGGGTTATTTAGGGGGGTGGGTACCCGTATCTCGAAAAAATCAAATGGAAAGGGTTTGTTTTGACATTGGAATCTAATACGGCATAAAAAAATAAAACTTTTTTATCCTTAAGTTTTTTTTCTAAAAACACCCTTTTTTGAGTTAGGGGTGGTTTTCAAAAAATTTAGGGGTAATCTTTGATTGACCGCTGTGACCCTCCAAATCATTGGATTTCAAAAACTAAGAAGTTTCTGAAAGGGCAGACCAAGGGCTTTCTTTTGATGTATCACATGCCTATTTTTTTGGAAAAAGGGTACAAGGCCCCCTCACCCCAAAATTTTGGGGCTTCGGGGGGCCCTACGTAAAAATTTTCAAATGTAAAGGTATGGCTTATGATACATCATTTGAAAGGTCTTTCAGAGACGAAAACAGTGATACCCCCCAAAAGTCGTAAAAACAACCCCCTTCCAAAATGGCGGCCGTTTTAAGGTTAGGGGGCTCAAGGGGGGACCTTCAGAAAAATGATCCAAAGTTGAACGATACATGGCTAAAAGGGTCTTAAAAAGAGAAAATTAATGGTTCAAACCGCGCGTCAAACCGACTTTTCAATCCAAAGTTACGATTGAAATTTAGGGGTAGTTGGGTTTCCCAAAAAGGCACCCCTAAATTTCAATCGGCCGTAACTTTGGATTGAAAAGTCGGTTTGACGCGCGGTTTGAACCATTATTTTTCTCTTTTAAGACCCTTTTAGCCATGTATCGTTCATTTTTGGATCATTTTTCTGAAGGTCCCCCCTTGAGCCCCCTAACCTTAAAACGGCCGCCATTTGGAAGGGGGTTGTTTTACGACTTTTGGGGGGTATCACTGTTTTCGTCTCTGAAAGACCTTTCAAATGATGTATCACAAGCCATACCTTTACATTTGAAAATTTTTACGTAGGGCCCCCGAAGCCCAAAAATTTGGGGTGAGGGGGCCTTGTACCCTTTTTCCAAAAAAATAGGCATGTGATACATCAAAAGAAAGCCCTTGGTCTGCCCTTTCAGAAACTTCTTAGTTTTTTGAAATCCAATGATTTGGAGGGTCACAGCGGTCAAGCAAAGATTACCCCTAAATTTTTGAAAACCACCCCTAACTCAAAAAAGGGTGGTTTTTAGAAAAAAAACTAAGGATAAAAAAGTTTTATTTTTTTATGCCGTATTAGATTCCATGTCAAAACATACCCTTTCCATTTGATTTTTTCGAGATACGGGTACCCACCCCTAAAATAACCCCAAGGAGTGGTTTTGGGGGGCTGAAAATATTTTCCCCGAACTCTTTGGGTCTATATACGTTACACGTGTTTTACCGATTTTTCATATTTGCCTTAGTTTGGCCACAATAAAAGCTGGCCAGGTGGTCTGAAACACCCTGTATAGATGAAACGCAAAATCCAATAACGTCAACACCCGCAACATTTTTTATGGATTTTTTGAGCCCAAAACGAGCAAAATTGGTTTAGAATTAGAGCCGTAAATTATAAAATTCATTTCACCAAAAGCTAAGTGAGTGAGAGTGGGTGCGAGTGATAATATGTCTATCTGCCTCACTCGCACTCATTGAGACTTATGGGGATTTTCGTATTTCATAATTTCGGCTTTATTTTTGAGTGTTTCTGCTTGAAATTTTCAGGGTATCTTCCTGAAGTATGCTTGCAGGTGCTGACGTTCCTCATATTTGTGATTTTAGCGTGAATTTATCAATTTTAGCCAAAAACAACGCTAGTGGCGGTATCCATCGGATCGAAATCAGGAAAAACTTTTGCGTGGCATCACCTTGCTGTAGTAAGGATAATTCCTTACTATCGTGCAGTAGTTATTATCTTCGCTCCATTATCACCAACGTTAGTCGAGCGATCGTCTAGTGCTTCTTAAACATTGATCAGAGTTCGATTGGAAAACGATAGCGAGATTACCGTAAGTATAGATCACGACACGATAGCGTGACAACAATGATCTCCTCAGCTGGAAATAATCATTTATTTATTATTTATTAATTTATGAAGAATTTCATTCAGAAAGTTGCAGTTTCACAACATCGCGACAACCCCCTGCGTCGCAATGTATCTCATCACATAATTCAGTCGTCGACGATCAAGATTCGTAGTCGTAGTGTTCGCTGTCATGTCCTCTTCACGTTCAACAAGCGTGTTTGTGTGCGAGGTGGGAACGCGTGGCGGGTGGCCTAATTGAGAAGGAGCAGGAGTGAATGTAGCAGAATAAAAAAAAACAGAAAGATTAATGAGGAACATTGTTCATCACAGCCACAGAAATTGGTCACAAAACTTGTAAAACCTGTAATCACACAATCAAAATATATAAAAATCGGAGAAACATATAATAAAAGAGATAAAGAATTGGAAAAAGCAATCGGGACGTCAAAGAGGAATCTAATCATGAAGAAAATTATCCGCAACCAAGTTTTAAAACGATGTATTTACTACCTGTGCATCATTTTTGAGTCTCAATTAAGGGGGGGGGGTCTCAATTGAGACTCAGCTAGGTCTCAAAAACAATGCACTCGGGTTGCAATAATCGCAAAATAAAAGCACTGCCTTCTAAAAGTCTGATGTTTTCTGAGCTTCAGTCTTCATTACAGTTTCAACTTGTTGATTCTCACACTAATGCGGCGAAGTCTTAAAATCTAAATATTCTAATTAATATTCTCTTTTATGAGCTCGTATGCGCTAACTAGATACGTTATTTCAAAACACAACTAGCATTGTGATTCTTAAAAGTCGATAAAGTGTGGGGGAAAAAATGCAGGCGTATTTTTAAAACATTTAGGTGCAGTGGCGTCGCGTGCAATCTGGCAACGCTGCGATTCGTCCATTTAAATCAATTCAAAAATATCGATTCGAGAGAGTGCACTGTGCACCTTCAATAAATCAACCTTTTTCGTGCGTTTAAATGGACAGAATACGGCGTTGTCAGACTGCACGCGACGCCACTGTTTAGGTGATTTATGAGTGGCACGAGACAAAGCAAATCTTACGGAAAAACGCTAGATCCGAGGTCCGTAAATTTAAGATATCTCAAAATATCGGAGGTATTCGGTAGATATTTCGACGGATTCTGAATCCTGAGGAAATTTCCTATGACATATGTGAAAACTGCACATATATATTATATATATATTTTTATATGTCTGCCTAAACATTTGAATTAGTGTAAAAAACAGCAACGCTTGGTACTCCTAAAAAGAGGGGAGCTTTCACCCCTCAGATTGATTTAAAAAAACCAATTAATTTTTTTGTGAAGAATAACTTACCTGCATACCAAATCAGCCGCAGTTTTGCTCCATGCACGTGGCTGTAGGTCCACAATCTTGTCACTGTCACAATGACTCGCACACCTTTTGAGGTATCAGCGCTGAGGTAGCGCGGCGGCCTTATCTTCCCCCCTTCCCCTCCCCTCATTTGGCACTTTTGAAGAAACAAGCACTCGCAACGCGCTCTCCGGTGTTTATCTAAACAATTTATCGTCCACCAACACTATCCCTGATGGTCGAATTTTCGAATTTGTCCATTGGACACTGCACTGTCTGTCGTCCTTGCAGAGCTCTTCTCCCCTCTGGGTGTGTGTCAACGCTTTGAAATAAAATAAGTAGAAAAAAATCCAATTTTTTTGGCAACGGATATTTGTGATATTGCATGATAGGAACGTAATTTTAACTCGACTGTCTAAGAATCGGGGGGGTTGACTCTTTTACACCTATGCTTCTTAATGATTTAAAATATGTTTTTAAGGTAGAGTATCAAAAGCCTCTTTCAAATGTATGAGCAGGCATCATGAATTCTACTCTATCCATAATTTCATACGCTTCAATATAAATGCTGAGAAGGTCACTGGTATTTTTCCTTTTTGAAATCCGAACGGATTAGGATGAATAATTTTACCGTCTTTGATGTACTTTTCGAACTTTTTGTAAACATATTGTTTCTAATATTTTGTCTACACTGTTCAGAATGCTTATTGGTACCTGTAATTACAGACTTCGCTCTTGCCTTTCCCTCATAAATCGATCTAATTACAGCTTCTTTGAGGTTTGTGGAGATCCTATGCCTGTTCTTAAAGACGAGTTAATTAGGTTCGTTATTATAGGCGCAATATTTGCCTAGACTTTCTTTTGTGTGTCTTTCCTCTTTATCCTAACCTGACCAGGTCCTTTATTACAATCCATTTTTCCATTATGTCCTCTACTTGTTCAACCGTCGCATTGTCTATTCTGATGGCTCTCGTAATGACATCTCTTGTCCATTAATTAACGTTATCATATTTATATGTATAGTAAGCCCTTGATTTCCTCACTGAAGTTATTTGGTTTTTTTTTTTTTTTGTATGGCCTGTTTTGCTGTTGTACTTTCTTTATAATTTTTTTTATCACTGAGTGAGAAGCAGTGAATCACTCAGACTGTATACTTGCTTTACTTCCCTACCGAGCAATTTGTTCTCTACACTCCAGGTTTTCCTTCCGTCGTGCGTTATTTTCGAGTAATTTGCGGTAAAATTCTTTTTTGATTTTTTAACGCTTTATCAACGTCGTTTCTCGGATGTGTGTACTCATTTTCGAAGTACTCGTCCCTATAATCGTTCTTCAATTTTTTAAAAAGCCTGTCTCTTCCCCTCATAATTTTTTTAATTTCCTCTAACACCATACTTTATCTCCCCTCGCTTATCCTGATGGATAGATCTACCTTTATTTGCATTTAAATACCTTTAAATTTGTCTAAAATTCTGCGATGAATTAGCTCTGGATCATTTCCTCCTTCTCAATATCTTTCCCGCAAATTTCATTCAACTCCTTTGCCCGAGTCATTTTATTCAACTTGTGTCCCTGATCCTATTTGTCTTTCCCTTTACTCCATTAATCCAGATCTGATCACTAATCTCAGGGTCTTAAGGTGATTCCAGGCGAAACTTTTCTAGATTTCAATCCGATGGATAGCGCCACTAGTCACTTTTGGGAAAAGTCGTGCTTTCGGCATTTTAAATTGAAACCAAAGAAAATACGCTAAATTCAAGAACGTCAGCACCTCCAATTTTTTTGTTGGATTTTTGAGTCAAAACCGAAAAATTGATTGAGAATTGAAGCCTCCCTCCCACTCATTACGCCTATGGGATTCATAGTTTTTGGCATTTTCGAGGGCGAAGATGGCTCTGAACAGCACCGCCGGTTTTTCCCGTCATCCTTGTACTGAGCCGCATCGATCGATACCGCACCCACCCCGAATGGTCCAAAGGATTGACGGGAATTTCCATTAAGCTTGGAAATTATATATATTGATATCGCCATAAGCTAAGTGAGAGCGAGTGAGTGAAAGTGGCAATAAGTATGTCTGCCTCACTCGCATTCATTAAGGCTTATGGGAATTTTCGTAGTTCATATCATCCGGCTTTATTTTTGAGTGTTTACGCTTGAAATTTCAGGGTTTTTTCCTGAGGTTGTTTGCAGGTGCTTACGTTCTTCAAATGTGTACTTTTTGCGTAAATTCGTCAATTTTAGCCGAAAACTGATGACTTTTTGAGCAGCGCGACGTAGTGTCCACGGTTTAAACTAATCGACCCTAGAATCATCGTAATGGTTTCCACGAGTAAATGGATAAATGAAGAAAACAAAAATGAATATACCTATACAGGATGTACCAGACCACCCGGATCAGGCATTTTTCTCGAAAACTACTGAACCAAATGATTTGAAATAAAAAAACACAGATAGGGAATCAACCCCAAATTTTTCTTTTTTGATACTTTCAAAAGCCCCCAACAGCCCTTAGGGTCCATTGGGGGGGTGTGGGGTTCAAACACATTTTTCAAGTTTTCTCGAAAAAGTCTCCAATAATGATAAATAAATTAGTTTTTATTCTTCAAGTAGAGACAATTGCCAACATTTTTTCTCCCATAAACTTTTTCCAAAAACTCCAATTTCTGAGCTATGAGGGCTTTTTGGAAATGTTTTAAATAGGTCTTTGTGACCACCATGTTGTGAATTTCTCAAAAATATTGACAGATTCTGAAAGAACAGACCAAGATCTTTCGATTGATGTGCCACATGTTACCTTTAAGTGAAAATATAAGATGTTTTTTGCCGAATCAAAATATTGGGGCCTAAATAGCAGAATTGGCTCGATTCCATGGTTTGTGCCATTTAAGCCCCAACATTTTGATTCGGCGAAAAACACTTAATTTTTCGTTTAAAGGTAAAATGTGGCACATCAATCGGAAGGTCTTGGTCTGTTCTTTCTGAATCTTTTTTTTTTATTATTTATTTATTAGATATTATGTTATAAAACTTCTCACACTTGAGAAACGTATATAATTTACTTAATTTAGAATAAAATGGTAATTAAAATACAACAGAGTAGTATTTTATTTGCTTAAATTTAGGTGCTGGATAGCATTCCAGCAGCTAAAATTTAGAGATCAAACCTAGGGCTGGCCAACTCCCAGGGTTTGCGTCTCTTTAACCTTCGATACTCTTCCGAGTTGTCAAGCAATATAAGGGCTTCATCGTTGGGGTGATCATGTAGACGTGCTTCGTAACGGTTAGCAACTTTAGTGATGAATTCCTCTACACTCTCTACTCCCAGATCCCTGTGTATATCGTTATTTCTTTCAAATGTAGTAGCTCTTACAATTTACGTAATGTTTTATTTTGAAATGTTTGTAAGATTTTGATATTTGAAGGTGCTGCACAACCCCAAAGTTGGCAACCATAGGCCCCCGTAGGGCGTATAATTTGTTTATAGATCAGCAAGCTATTATCTAGGCTTAAGGCAGAGTTATAGCCAATAAGCCAGTTTAACTTGTGGACTTTAAGTGAGCATTCTATTCTCTTCTTTTTTATGTGCTCTTTCCATTTTAATTTGACGTCGAGGTTTAGGCCCAGGTATTTTGCTGTGTTAGAGATTTGAATGATATTGTCACAAAATAATATTGGAATGTTCATAATGAATCTGTCAATATTTTGAGAAATTCACAACATGGGGGTCACAAAGACTATTTAAAATAATTCCAAAAAGCCCCCATATAGCTCAAAATTGGAGGTTTTTGGAAAAAGTTTATGGAGAAAAAATGTTGCCATTGTCTCTACTTGAAGAATATAAACTAATTTATTGTCATTATTGGAGAATTTTTCGAGAAAACTTGAAAAATGTGTTTCAACCCCTCCAAATGGGCCCCAGGGGCTGTCGGGGGCTTTTGAAAATATCAAAAAAGAAAAATTTTGGGTTGATTCCCTATCTGACTTTTTTGTTTCAAATCATTTGGTTCAGCAGTTCTCGATAAAAATGCCTGATCCGGGTGTGTGGTACACCCCGTGTATATGTATAAAAAATAAAACAAATCTTGATCGTATAAAATCTTAATTTATACGTATAAATTAATTGTGAAGTTTTTCAAGTAATTTTCTATCATTCTATTGCGTGCAAATTCTCATCCAATCCCGGTATTATTGGTTCTTCTCAACTCGTTTTTACCCTCGTGAAAATAAGCAGACTCTGTGTTGAGCAAATAAACAAAGAAATCGTGACCCTCACTGCCAGAGCTGCCGTTTTGCGTATAATTAATGGCATTCTCCAATGCACCGACGATTCCACCGGATTAGAAAAGATCGTTCACGGAAAAAAAAGATCAGTGAAAATAACCATACGGATATCTGATTTTGGCACCTGCTAGATGTTATGGTAAACTTGACCAGAAGTATGGTACATTTACCGATACTTTGAGTAAATTCGACATGCAATCAGGTGACATCACCTATACCTAGTCAAAACATAGTTTACTTCTGGTTAACATTACCATAACATCTAGCAGGTGCCAAAATCAGGTATCCGTATGGTTATTTTCACCGTGGTTTTTTTTTCCGTGTTCATTTCAGTGTATGACAGTAATGCATGAAAATACTCGCATCTGTCATCTTTTCTCAAACGGTTGAGTCGTCGATGACTTTAAAAACTTGCCGATGAGAAAAGATTATAGTTCAGAGTATTTTCGTGCAATATAGTCATACACTGAACTGTGAACTGTGTAATCTTTTCTCATCCAGTGGAATCATCGGTGTATAAAAAAAAAATGCATTTAATTATACGATACGATAAACGGCAGCTCTCCCGCACTCACTGTATTTCCGATCGCTGATCTCTGGCGACCGCTGCGACGGACGTCCGGGCTGTGGTGGATCAAATTATCAACTGATGGATGGATGGATGGAATTGGATAGGTTAGTGAATAAAAGGATAAGGAGTTATGTGCTTCGCTTGGCTTCCCGTCACGCATTTTCTGCGCGAAATGTCAGCAGCGGTTTAATCTTGCATCATCCACATTCCGCCGCCCTCTCTACGCTACCTGACATTCCGTTTCAACTATATTTACCTACACTGTTGACAGAGCGCTGGTTATCGTTCGCAGTGCAGTTTTTGGACTTTGGGTGCAATCATGCAGTGGCGGCTCGTGCAATCTGACAACCGTGCACTTTTGCCATTTAAACGTATGCAAAAGATCGATACTAGGTGATGCGCTGCGCCTCACCAAATAATCGATTATTTTACACAGTTTTAAATGGAGGAAATCTATTGTTGCCAGTTTGCACGAGCCGCCGCTGGGTGCAATTCAGAGACTCAAAGAAAAAAACCGCATTGAGTTGCCTGAATTTCAGAATAGACCTGTTAAGTGTGCACTGTGCCGTCACGAAAAAAAATGGATCCAAACATCCAAAGGCTCCATCTCTTTCGCTCTCCTGGGTTTTTCCAAAAGAAACAGGATCCACATTTTCAAACGTAAAGTGCTAAACAAAAGTTCTCTCAGATTTTATTACACCATTAGATTCCATGTACCTTAAATTTACCTGACAACAACATTTTCGAAACATCAGGCATTAATTTACAATCACAGTTCTATCGAAGAAAGTCGCGTGTTTTTTCCTTGTCCCACTCACAGTTTCTTATGAGCACAGAACTCCAGGATATAGGCTCATCGGCACCATCACACCACGTGTTATACCTCGAACAAACTTCCGATATGGAGAGAGGTTTGGATCATTGAGTATCATGGTGGTAATACGCCATAAACGACTGTGAGTAAGACAAGGAAACACTAACATAGTACATCTCTCGATATAACTGTGATCGTAAATTCACTTATGATCTTTCAGGAAGTATGACGTAGTAAAAATATACTTTAAGGTACGCGAAATCTAATGATGCAATAAATTTGAGAAAATTCGCTGTTAACTAACATGAATTTGCCTTCGAAAATTTGGATCTGATTTTTTATGGGTGAAAAATCCACGAGATTGAGCAAGATGTAGCATTTTGTTTGGGTCCAATATGAGGCAGTTGCAAGGGTCTGAAATTTGGTTTTCTTATATGAAGAAAATGGTAGTACTTGATGCGCTGAGAACAATGGTGCCTTTGGTTTTTTCTTAAGTGTCCCGGTAGATGCAAAAAATGGTGTGTGTGTGTAGTGAAGTTACTACACGGAATTCCCATTTAAAACATATATTTCGGGCCGAAATCTCATCTCCGGAAAATTGGGACTGAATTAGAAACCACAGGCATCATTGTTCTCAGCTCATCAAATATTTTTATTTTTTTTTTATAAAAAAAAACATAGCATTTCAGACCCTTGCAACTGCCCCCTTGTGATCGTGACGTCATCACTAAACAAGTCTGTTTTCGATATTTTTCCATTTAAATATCCTAATGAGGCTGCTGTACACTTTTGATATGAGCAATAAACCTTCAAAATTAACAAGTGCTAGATATGTAGTGCTACAGTGACTAGATAAACCACAATGTGGTCAATTGCTACGCATCCAAACCGACCTTACCGCCCATAAGAACGCGTGTAAAACACCCGATTTTTAAAAAAAAAAAAAAAAAAAAAAAGTTCCAATTATAAATCTCAAACCAAATTTGGAAAATAAGGTCTCTATCGAAAGCTTATAGCGTCAAAATTATGAAACTGAGCTTTAAACTCAAACTTTAGCCCTTATTTTTCCATAATCACTGAATTAAGGCGATCCTTTTGTTCCAGCCGTCAGCGGCCAGTTTGTTTACATTCTCTCAGCTCCTCTCCGCTCACATCCACTCGTTTTGTGTTTGAAAATCAGGTATTTTACACGCGTTCTTATGGGCGGACGAGGCCGCTTGGGTGCATAATCGCCAGCCAATCAGCAACACGACCGACATGACCACACTGTGGTTTATCTAGTCAATGTATGTAGTGCGTAGTCTCAGTGGTCTCTATTGTCTCTGCTCTGTACTATTAATACCCTAAAGGCTCAGAATATGAGACCTGAAAGTATTGTTTTTCAGAAAGTTCCGCTAGCCTCGAAATTTTAGCCGTTTTCAACATTTTTGTCTCTTTATTGCGTTCAGTTCAATGGTGGGATTTTATTTACTTTTTTTTGTGTCCGTCCTTGCGAGGACCTCGAACTCCGAAGGCTATATTTACGATTGAGTGATTTTTTCAAATCGAGCCACGATTTGACAAGTGAACGGTTTTTCAATGCTTGAATAAATTTCAGAGGAATCGACAGTTCATGTATACCAATAAGTTTTACAAATACCAACCTGGAAAACAGAGAATGCTCGAGGAATTAATTCACAATCAATGAAATAAAAACTTTTAATCTGTTCGACGCATTTTTAAAATTCGGCCGATGTTCCTGAGTTACTTAAAACTCTTACGTATAGTAACGGACCAGTATTTTAACTAGCACATTGTTATTTTTCCACTTTCCATATTTTTATATTTTATTTTTTATATTTTATTTTTTATTTTTATTTATTTTTATTTTTTTTGCGGTTTGTTCGATTACCCATTTTTTTTTTTCACGCGTCGATGAATCATGTATAAAATCCCTAATAAATGTAAAGTTCCGAACAAAACTGCGACATTTTCACCCCCTCTTCCTAAAGCAAGGTCGCAGGGAGAGAGTACGTATACTAGACCGCGCCAGGCAGGCTTCGTTTACTTTCATTTCCTGGTGATAAGATGGCGGTCATCACCTAGGAGCGAGGTCATTCGAATCCTTCAACATTGATCAAATGGGAGTTTCTATTCTATGTGGAACAAAATTAATTTCAACGAACTACAGACATTTGCCAACAGATTCACCCTAAGGATAAAGTTTGACAAATCATCCCGAAACCTCTGCATTTTGCATGAAAGCGAACCAAAATGTGGAATTTGAGCCGTAGAATTCGACTTTTCAATCAGTCTTCCTCCAGCTTCTACGGTTCTTTCCATGGGCGGATCCAGAGGAGGGGGGGGGGGGGGGGGGGGGCACGGTGGAATGCCTCCCCCTCCCTTGGACCCCTGAAAAAAAAAAAAAAAAAAAAAAAAAAAACCAGTATGAGGAATAAGAGAAAGAAAGGAGAAAGCAAAAGAAAAAGAGAATCTAAGTGTGATTCATGTAACTTTCTAATGATTTTCTTGTTTGGGAATGGGGAAACAACAGCAAGGGCGGGATCTTCCACTTTTACGAATAAAAATTAAAATGAGGTAGTATACAAATGAGGAGTAAACGCCAAACGGATAAAAGATGCCTCAAATTGGCTGTAGAGAAGCTTAAATTGTCAAAATTTTCTGGGGGAGGGATTTTCATTGACTGGGGGGTGTCCCCCCATACCCCCACTCACGTTACAAAAATGCCGCCCCCCCCCTTTGAGACTTTCCTGGGTCCGCCCCTGGTTCTTTCACAATTGTCTTAGTTTCCACAGGATCGTCAAATTAAGGTCAGGTGCAAATTATTGCTGGTTTTTTTTTTTTTTTTTTTTTTTTTTTTTTTTTTTGTAGTAAAATTGAGTCTAAAGTACGTACAGTACACTGAAAAAAAATGTTGGTTGAAGTAACCTCATATGAAGTTGATTTAACCAAACCACTTTGTTGGAAAAATGGACCACTAAGTTGGTGATAAATTAACCAAAAACTTTTTGGTTAAAAGAACGAAGCGTTTAGGTGAAAAGAACAAAGGTTTTAGTCCTTTTAATCAGCAATTTAGTTGCTACTTCCTAGCTATATTAGTTGAATTAACTAAACATCTAGTTGGTACAATCTAAAAGTTTCTAGGTGAATTAACCAAAGTAACGTATCTTCGACCGGCATTGGTAGATTCCCTCCTTAATTCCCTTTGCACTGCGGGAACGCCCGAGAGGGTAGAATTACACAGTGACCGAAAGAACTGATCCACACGACGCGCACTCTATCTCGCGCTCATGGCGTCACTGTCACCTTAGAAGCTTCTGGGCTGTCATAGTAGAAGCTAGAAGAATAGTTTGTATATATACCAATCAGATTTGAAATTTTGATCTCTACTTTTAGGTGATCTTCAAAGTACAGTAGCTTCTTGAGTTATCATTATTTTTTTATTTTTTGCAGTACCATGTGGGAGGCACTTAGGAAAATCACTAAATTTATTAAACTTTACAAAAAACCAGTTTTGAGCCTTAAGAGGAGTCCGAAAATGAGAGATTCTCGCTCGATCAATACGGGATTCTCCCCGTTGCCACGCTCGGCTCTCGGATCGCGGCTCGCACTATGGTCTGAGACGCATCTCTTTAGATCGGATTTCTTTGAATGATACATGTTTTCTTAGTAATTTTGGTACGCTGAGTTTATATCTGGCCTTATTTTTTGCCTAACATACTTATTTCTTCGAATTTCTGACAGGTAATATTATCGGTGACGCTCAATTGTAATGTATTAATTTCTTTGAATGAAACATGTTTCCCGCATAATTTTCGTTCACTGAATTCAATCTTAACCTTATTTTTCATCTGTTATAATTTGTGAATTCTTTTTTTCTGCGATTGTTGTCTTGTTGGTATTGGTTTAAGGTATGTATATGGCTACATGCGTTTCCAGGGAGACATTGCTAAAATGATTCCGTACGATAGAAAAATTATTTGGTTCATTCCCAAAAGTCCAGATCAGTTCACAAAAAAATTGATGGGTAAATTAACCAAAATTTTGTTTGGTTAATTTAACAAAAAATTTAGGTTGGTTTGCAAAAGTTACTAAATGGTTGATTCAACTAAAAATTACTTAGTCAAATTAACATATCTCTTTTGTTGCATCAACCTCATTGGAGGGTGATCCGACAAAAAAACACTTAGTTTATTTTACAACTTCATTTTTCTTGGATCAACCAAATAATTTTTTTCGTGTAGAAGCAAAATTAGAATTTAGTGCACTAAAGTTCACGCTGTAATGCAAACTTTCAGTATATTTAGTCCAGAAATTAAGATTTATTGAAGAGTTATGAGAGTCGTTCACGGTGAAATTGTGTCATCAAATGTCTGCAGAGCCGTCTGATTAAATCACGACATACTTATTAATGCTTTTTACCTCTAAATATATCAAAGATCTCGGAAATTGATTCTGATTATAAATTAGCGAAGTCATAAATTCACAGTTCCATCGGTTGAATAGAATACTTCAGCGCTATTGATCTGTTCATGCATTACACAATTCTATTTTCAACCAATTTGGCCCACTCAACCGGAAGGACCTTTTACAGTTAACCGGAAACTAAAGAAGCGTCATTTCCTCTCGCTCTTCGCTCGGAAATAACTTCAGTGAGCTATCAAGGGAAAATATTATAGAATTCTAAGAATCCTAAGATGTCCCACGATTCGCTTGACGGAATTGACTCTGCCATTGAGGATAGTTTCTCAAGATATTTCGGGTCTGAAGGATTTTGCTCCAAGTTTTCCATTTATACTTTTTTTTATGGTTCACCTCAATGGCGTAGCGTGCAATTTGGCAACGCTGCATTGTGTCCATTTAAACCTATCGAATGCAAATGTGTTCACCGAACACTCGATAGCTCGATCTTTTTCGTAGGTTTAAATGGATGAACTGCAGCAATGCAAATCGCACGCTACTGGCTCACCTCCTTTCTTCTGAGTCTTCTCATTTTTTGCAGATAGCGTTACTCTGAGCGCAGCTGTGACAGAAGGTAAGATAAGCGAGAATTATCTCAATAATCAGCAATGCACCGAGAAAAATACTTCTGTAAAATATGATCACGGAAGTTAGCTGCAGGAACCAAAATGTTCGGTCCTGAGTACCGAATGCTTCATTATAAGACATCGGTAGGGCAGAATTTGGGTTATGCGTACCGAAGTCGTCAGATTTTCTGATAAAGTATTCGGTACTCACGACTGAACATTTTGGTTTCTTCAACCGAAAACTTCGGTGATCAAAATAAATCGAATCTTCAGTTCAAACAACCTAACCATTTTTCTCAGTGTAATTTTTGTATTCAAATGCAGGTTTTGAGTAAAGATGCCGTTGTAAATGGTTTTGTACGCTTTAATTGTAAGTACAGTGACGTAATCAGATTTTTACAAAGGATGAGTCTGAAGTCAGTGGATTTGAGAGAGTGAGTTCCAAAGTTAAAGAAAAGAAATACCAAAACTCTTCAAATTATGTGGATCCTTTGTTTTCTGTAAAAAAAAAACTGCACTGAAAAAAAACTCTCTTCTCTCGGGGCTTGACGACCTACTCTATACTATTATTACGGAATGATTAGAATGTGGCCAAATTATCATGAGCAATGGCACAGCGTAAGCACCTTTACTTGTTTAAGCCTACCGCTTCAGTAAAGCCGAGAAAACTGAAAAATGATTCGTATCTTAACCCTTTCAGACCCAAAGTCCATTCCAATGGACATTGGAATAACACAGTCTTATGGAGAACATAAAAATGCAATATGCGTATGAATTTAGATTAGGAGACAGCGCTAAGATCAATCATATTGGTCAAAAATCCGTTTCTGAACAACAACAACAAAAATTCAGGTCTGAAGGGGTTAACATAGTTTTTGACGACTTTTGAAATTTCAATCTTCCATTGAGTCCTTCGAAGCCAGGATTCAAGAGTTTCCTCGTCCTGTCAACGAAAGTGGTAATTTATACTCACTCAGTTATACTATTGACTAAACTTAAACCTTCTTAAAAGCTGGGAAATGAAAATTGTCCTCACAGACAAAACTTTTAGTCTCGCAGTTTTTTGCTCACTTACAATACTTACATGAATCTTCACTGATGGTTGATCTTAAATAATTTGAAACTGTTACAGTGTCGTGTCGTTAAAAGAACATGTTACAATTGAGAATGGACTTCTCGTCAAAAACTGCCAGCGAATACGGGAAGATTTGTTCCGAGATAATGTCGTAAGGCCTTTGTAAATAGCAATATAGCTTTGACGATTCAACCTGTGGCATCGATACATACACTGTTGGAACAACCGCAAATGTGTAGTTGCTCTCACACACCTTAGTCTGAGAATTTGTGTCAATGAACGAAAAAAAAAAGTGTCCTTACATTTAGCCGAAGGATCTTCCCAGTGGCGAAGCGTGCAATCTGGCAACGTTGCATTTGGACCATTTAAACCCATGAAAACTATCGAACTAAAAGGAATGGAGCTGCTGTTGCAAACTTTTGCCACAAGCTTATCAAAAGTTGATCGCGGGGTAAAACCTTGTAAAAACAACGATTAGTGCTCTAAAAAATCACGAAATCCACTCCCAAACTCATATAAATGCTTTCAAACGCGAGACCGTAATAGCGGCCGTTGCCGCTGATTACATTGGGTTTCTCCATCTCAATCAGTTCCACCCTCACGAAGTGTTCGTGACACCACACAAGAAGAAGAAGAAGAAGAAGCATACACTTGCCATAAGATTTAGGCGGCAACGGCCGCCATCACGGTCTCGCGTTTGAAAGTATCTTATGAGTTTCGGAGTGGATTTCGTGATTTTTTAGTGCACTAATCGTTTTTTGTATGCATTCAAATGGAGAAAATGCTACGTTTCCAGATAGAACGCTGCACCATTGGATCTTCCGTTTTATTGTTCTTCGGTAGGTGAAATAAGTCCTCTCTCAATCACATAGCTGCAGCTAAATACAACTCGAGAGTCTGGGTGAGGTTCTTCTTCCATGACAAAAATCAATTTAAGATGGTACTCTGTAAGTACAAGTTGCCTCTACTCTCAGAAAAGATTCACAGTGTTTGAAACTCGATCCGCTTTCACGGAGAAGCAGCACGCCAGTCTTGTGTGCCCACATAAAAATGGGAACTGAGCACGCTAGTCTAACCCCTCTATTACGGAGTGTATGATACAACCGAATGAAGGTGATTCCAAGCGAAACTTTTCCAGAACTTAATCCGATAGATAGCGCAACTTGTCGCTTTGGAAAAGTTGTGTTTTTGGCGTTTTAAACTGAAAATACAGGGTGTTTCAGACCACCTGGCCAGCTTTTATTGTGGTCAAACTAAGGCAAATATGAAAAATCGGTAAAACACGTGCAATGTATATCGACCCCAAAGAGTTCGGGGAAAATATTTTCAGCCCCCCAAAACCACTCCTTGGGGGTTATTTAGGGGGGTGGGTACCCGTATCTCGAAAAAATCAAATGGAAAGGGTTTGTTTTGACATTGGAATCTAATACGGCATAAAAAAATAAAACTTTTTTATCCTTAAGTTTTTTTTTCTAAAAACACCCTTTTTTGAGTTAGGGGTGGTTTTCAAAAAATTTAGGGGTAATCTTTGATTGACCGCTGTGACCCTCCAAATCATTGGATTTCAAAAAACTAAGAAGTTTCTGAAAGGGCAGACCAAGGGCTTTCTTTTGATGTATCACATGCCTATTTTTTTGGAAAAAGGGTACAAGGCCCCCTCACCCCAAAATTTTGGGGCTTCGGGGGGCCCTACGTAAAAATTTTCAAATGTAAAGGTATGGCTTATGATACATCATTTGAAAGGTCTTTCAGAGACGAAAACAGTGATACCCCCCAAAAGTCGTAAAAACAACCCCCTTCCAAAATGGCGGCCGTTTAAGGTTAGGGGGCTCAAGGGGGGACCTTCAGAAAAATGATCCAAAGTTGAACGATACATGGCTAAAAGGGTCTTAAAAAGAGAAAATTAATGGTTCAAACCGCGCGTCAAACCGACTTTTCAATCCAAAGTTACGATTGAAATTTAGGGGTAGTTGGGTTTCCAAAAAGGCACCCCTAAATTTCAATCGGCCGTAACTTTGGATTGAAAAGTCGGTTTGACGCGCGGTTTGAACCATTATTTTTCTCTTTTTAAGACCCTTTTAGCCATGTATCGTTCATTTTTGGATCATTTTTCTGAAGGTCCCCCCTTGAGCCCCCTAACCTTAAAACGGCCGCCATTTGGAAGGGGGTTGTTTTACGACTTTTGGGGGGTATCACTGTTTTCGTCTCTGAAAGACCTTTCAAATGATGTATCACAAGCCATACCTTTACATTTGAAAATTTTTACGTAGGGCCCCCGAAGCCCAAAAATTTGGGGTGAGGGGGCCTTGTACCCTTTTTCCAAAAAAATAGGCATGTGATACATCAAAAGAAAGCCCTTGGTCTGCCCTTTCAGAAACTTCTTAGTTTTTTGAAATCCAATGATTTGGAGGGTCACAGCGGTCAAGCAAAGATTACCCCTAAATTTTTGAAAACCACCCCTAACTCAAAAAAGGGTGGTTTTTAGAAAAAAAACTAAGGATAAAAAAGTTTTATTTTTTTATGCCGTATTAGATTCCATGTCAAAACATACCCTTTCCATTTGATTTTTTCGAGATACGGGTACCCACCCCTAAAATAACCCCAAGGAGTGGTTTTGGGGGGCTGAAAATATTTTCCCCGAACTCTTTGGGTCTATATACGTTACACGTGTTTTACCGATTTTTCATATTTGCCTTAGTTTGGCCACAATAAAAGCTGGCCAGGTGGTCTGAAACACCCTGTATAGATGAAACGCAAAATCCAATAACGTCAACACCCGCAACATTTTTTATGGATTTTTTGAGCCCAAAACGAGCAAAATTGGTTTAGAATTAGAGCCGTAAATTATAAAATTCATTTCACCAAAAGCTAAGTGAGTGAGAGTGGGTGCGAGTGATAATATGTCTATCTGCCTCACTCGCACTCATTGAGACTTATGGGGATTTTCGTATTTCATAATTTCGGCTTTATTTTTGAGTGTTTCTGCTTGAAATTTTCAGGGTATCTTCCTGAAGTATGCTTGCAGGTGCTGACGTTCCTCATATTTGTGATTTTAGCGTGAATTTATCAATTTTAGCCAAAAACAACGCTAGTGGCGGTATCCATCGGATCGAAATCAGGAAAAACTTTTGCGTGGCATCACCTTGCTGTAGTAAGGATAATTCCTTACTATCGTGCAGTAGTTATTATCTTCGCTCCATTATCACCAACGTTAGTCGAGCGATCGTCTAGTGCTTCTTAAACATTGATCAGAGTTCGATTGGAAAACGATAGCGAGATTACCGTAAGTATAGATCACGACACGATAGCGTGACAACAATGATCTCCTCAGCTGGAAATAATCATTTATTTATTATTTATTAATTTATGAAGAATTTCATTCAGAAAGTTGCAGTTTCACAACATCGCGACAACCCCCTGCGTCGCAATGTATCTCATCACATAATTCAGTCGTCGACGATCAAGATTCGTAGTCGTAGTGTTCGCTGTCATGTCCTCTTCACGTTCAACAAGCGTGTTTGTGTGCGAGGTGGGAACGCGTGGCGGGTGGCCTAATTGAGAAGGAGCAGGAGTGAATGTAGCAGAGACCAAACCAATGGTTAGGGCCGGCTCACAGTAGATCGAGGCTTAGAATTTCCCGGACATAACTTTAGGATTTAATGTTAAGATTATTATGAACACGTAATTAGCATGATAGCTTGAAAATGATTAAAGGGGATGTTGTGAGCCCTTTATCTTCACCACCCGGCAAAAATAATTGTGATTTAGGACAAAATAATTTTCTTTTCCGCTGATCAGTGTTGTAACGTGCAATTTATTGGCAAAGTTTTATTGCGTCCATTTCAACCCATGTAAAAGGTCGAATAAGAAGGTATTCACCGAACACACAATAGTTCGATCTTTTTCATAGGTTTAAATGGACGAGCTGCAACGATGCCAAATTGAACGCTACGCCGCTGCCGCTGATCACCTTTTAAGATCAAAACAGTGCATTTCAAATCAGTTCAAGATTGTTTCAAAATGTTCTTTGAATGTCCAATAGATGTCCTGAGGACGTTGAACGCCCAATTGATCAAACTTTTGGTACACATTTCTCAAGAATTATTTGCACCTAAAGAGCTCATTAATTTAAAATTGTACATTTTATGACAAGCCGAAAAATGTAATTTCACCTTAAAAAAAACAAAAAAACAAAAACAAAAAAAAAAAAAAAACAAAAAAATTGTATCCTCTTTTTTGTAATGCCTGAAAAATAGAGTTTTTTTCTTATGCTCTCTAGGTGCAAAAGAAATTGAGTAACAAGTACCGAAAGTTGAAAGAGCACAACTTTTCAAGATATTAGCTAAAAGTGGGAAAATTTACATCCTATAATTTTTTTACCCAAGCGTTTGTAAACTCTATTGTTATGTAGACAAATGATCCTTGACACCTACTGAACAAAAAATAAACAAATAAAATAAATATAAAAAATAAAAAACATACAAACAAACGAAAATTAATAAATAAAAGAAAATAAAAATAAGCAGGGGAACTCCAATACAATTTATGTATTGGTAAAGCGTGCCGCAATAGGTCTGTATGCAACCACGTCAAGGGGCACCCGGAGGTAGCAAGTCCGCTCGGGTGCTGGCACCATATATGATATTGAATTACGCGGTCTTGAGTGCGGGAAAAGGCTCATCTTTAGAGGCGATTTTTTCAAAAGCCTGTAGAGTGAAATCAAATCGGTAGGGTGAAAATCTTGTTCAACACGTCTAGTTGCTGTAAAAAAAAATTGGTTGAAAACTTTGACCTTAGGCATAGTTAAAAATCTGGGTGAAAAAGTCGATTCCGCCCATTTGAATACAAGTAAATTAAAACGTCCCGCTACAGCGCGGACCTCTAGAAAACCTATCCATCGATGAGTAAAAAAAAAAAAAAAATTATCGTGTGCGCATGCGCGAATAGAGAGAGGCAGATCAGTTATCTCTTCTCTCTCACCAGTCGGTTTGCAGTGCAGCGATGCTGGGCCATGAAGACAGCTGGGTTTGAAGAGGGGTAGACGATGTGTGAGTCAACGTTCGCAAATAATCATAAACGTGTCAAAATCTGAGAAGGGTGAGATCTAGTTTGTGTGTGTAAACTTAGTATATTTTCTGTGTGTGTGCGACGAAGCCACCGCAACACACTTACGCACTATGTGTGTGTGTGTGTGTGTATGTGTGTGTACATCGAAGACAAGTCAAAGACAACTGAAGTCAGCGCTGATATTTCAACGGGAAAGTCTAAAAAAAACAAAATAAAAACGGGTGAAGGCATCAAATGACTCCGAATAAAAAATTCAAACGTGTCTGAGTGTGTGCGTACTCAAAAATTTCTTGAAAATGCACAATACGACCCGAGTATTTAATTTTTGATTCATATCCTGAAAACTAAATGTCCAAAACACACACTATCACCAGAGGGCGCCTCCTACACAGTATGATATTATTTATTGTATATACAGCAAAACGAGAGTAAGAAGCTTGCCGTATACTTCGTACGGCATGCTTAAAAAGAATTGCTTACAACCTGCCCTGAAATCATTCATACTAGAGTGTGAAATGAGTAAAAAAAATCGTGGTTTTTTCATTTACATTGTAATTTTCAAATGTTTCTAAGGCAAAAAACGTACTTTTTTTCGTCCGAAAAAACTCATGTTCCGATCCAGTGTGTGGCTGTGGTCATGGAGCGCGTGCATCAGCAACGAGTTCATTAACTTGAGACGTCTCGTGACTCAGTAACTCTCGGCTGGCGCGAACCACGCAATTCATTCATGATTCGAAGACTCACGACAATAACATTCACTCCGCTAAATTACGCGAAAACACAGACAGCAATACCAGGTTAAATTCAAAGGATATCAATTCAAAAACGACTTCACTCAACTCAAGTGGAGTCAGCGTGAAATAGAGTTTGTTTTACGTTCGGAAATCGTCAATGATTATTGGTGATATTCACCGCACCGAGCCACTATGGTCTGGGGTTAAGAGAAAAATGCCAAAAATCACCGAAAAAAAGTCAACAAAAATTATCGTTTTCGACCTATTAAGCTAAATTTAAAACTTTCTATTGCAATATTTCTCGGTTTAATTTGATTTTTACGCCTTAACGACTCGTCCTTTATGACAAAATCGTGTTCTTTAAAATTGTCAGTCGCGACAATTTTTGCAAAGCCTTAGTGTAAGCTCATCAAAGGTTCGGTTATGAATCTCCAAAGGAATTTTTAAATTCACCAATGATTCCGCCGGGTGACAGAAAAATTCATTAAACATATTTATGTACACTTTCACAACGGCAGCTCTCAGTGCTCACCCCTCGATGTTCGCTCATTTGAACGCTTCTCGTAACTTTATCGATATTACAATTTAGACAGCCCACCGCCCGTATTGTCAATCATACCTCCAGCTGTTCTCACTTGCATTTTCCTATTTCGAACTAGGTGCTCCCTTTTTACTTTCTTACAATTGAAGTGATTCCAGGCAAACTTTTCCAGATTTCAATCTGATGGATAGCGCCGCTAGTTGCTTTTGGGAAAAGTCCTGTTTTTTGCATTTTAAATTGAAACCGAAGAAAAAATGCAAAATCCGATAACGTCTGCACCTGCGAAATTTTTGTATGGAAATTTTGAGTCAAAAACGAGCAAAATTGGATAAGACTGAAAGCCGAAAATTATAAAATTCGTTTCGCCATAAGCTTAGTGAGTGCGAGTGTCGGTATATGCCTATCAGCCTCACTCGCACTCATTAAGGCTTATATAGGAATTTTCGTATTTCATAAAATCCGGCTTTATTATTGAGTGTTTCTGCTTGGAACTTTTAGAGTATTTTCCTGAAAATGCTTACAGGTGCTGGCGTTCCTCAAATGTGTACTTTTGGCGTAGATTCATTAGTTTTAGCTAAAAAGTGTTGATTTTTTGTGCAGCGCTAGTATACCGCTATCCATCGGATCGATATCTGGACAACCTTTGCTTGGAATCAATCACCGTAAAGAAGCTAAAAATTGAAGAAATATACTACGAGAGTCATTCGGAAAGTAATTTTCCCTATTTTTTTTATTAGCTCCTAATGAAGCCAACAAAACTCCAAAAGCAGAGTAAATACCGTCGTCCATCATAAACTAACAAACTCAGTGCTATTTTTAATTTTAAAATCGAATAAATAATGACGTCACAATCTTTAATTTTGTGATCGTGTGTTTTGAAATTCCCGTCCACCTCCAGTACATTGCGCGCGCTTTCACTGCGCACACTTGATTGACCATGTTTAAACTCAATCGTTGCAATCAATAACGAAAAAATATGAAGAAATTGAGAAAAATTGTCTTGTCCCTTACCTTTCTCAGCTTTTCTCCACCTATATGATGGCGTGGAGAGATTCTCAAGGTATTTTGGTTCAAAACCTGGCTTGATAAAGACAATCATGATATTGTACGTAACAACTATCTCTTTTTAGTTATATTTGATCCTCCACGAATATTGACCCTGCCCGGAGGGTCTTTATTTTGAACTTGAAGGAGATAAACTCAGGCGAACCGATGCGTTGAGTTGTCTGCCCTAAAAACAAGAAACACTTTCTCTGAACTAAAATCTAAACATTATAAAAATAATGGACGTTCCGTCATTAATTTTTGGCGTCACTTTATGATCTGAGGCCCGATCAAATCGCAGAGCTACTCGAAGTCAAACTAAAGTTCAACCGATGCCTCGAATCTGCACCGCCGACCAATCAGAAGCAAGCATTCGTGAAAAGTGGTAGGTTATGCTGGTTCAAGTCAAGTTCGACTTTTCAACTTAATCGGGCCCCTGCAGGTACTTCGAGCATTCCCGAACCATCCATTGCAATAACTGAACGTCTACACATTCTTCTCTTGAAGCTGGAAAAAAAAAAGAAAAATCAGAATTAACTACTACAGGAGTTCAAACATGGCAATGCGCACTAGCCACTCTACATGTATAGGTCAGTTGCACTGTCAACAGAATCGACTTTTGACGCTTGATTCTTATAGATTATGCCGAGAAAATAACAATGAGTTTTGTTCCATCGAAATCCGTTCAGAAATAAGCGAGATATATCCATTTGAAAATGACGACATTATTGCGTCATTTCGTCGTCAAGTTTGGACCGACTTGCATGTTTACACTACAGCTACTCAGACCTCTGCAGTGCTGCCAACCTGCACTTTGCTCACGAAAGCTCGCCGCCGTATTTCATTTCATTGTTTATGTTCGTAGTTGTTGCTGTGTCCGTGGCTATAGTGTTATCAGACTGTGTTTTATTATTGTTTATCATTTATTCAAGGTAAATTGACGGATTTTAAAGTTAAATAGTTTGAAATTTCTTTAGCAATCTTCGTTCTTTTTAAAATGACTCATCACTGCATCACTGAGCGCTTGGTGGAAAGATACACGGGTGGCGGACAATGGCGGAAAACGACGAAATGACGCAATAATGTCGCCATTTTAAATGGATATATATCTCGCTTATTTCTGAACAGATTTCGATGGAACAAAACTCATTGTTCTTTACTCGGCAGAATCTATAAGAATCAAGCGACAAAAGTCGATTTTGTTGACAGTGCAACTGACCTATAGCTCGTTAGTTGTTTATTTTGTTTTTGTTTTTTTCGGTGTTGCAAGAGTTCAATTTTCACTATTTTCAAAATATCCTTTCTGTTCGTCTAATTTATAAGTTTTGGGGTCATTTCGCTTGTGTTGCAGTCAAGCAGTTCAAGTCAACCAAGTGCCAGTGCCGGGAGCAATCGGAACGTGCTGTTGAAAAACGAAACGATTCGATTGGGATCATTTCATTCGTCGAGCAATGTCAATGTTCGGCCGATGTCTCAGGTGGTCTCGCAGAACTGTCAGTTGTCAGGCACCGCAGCAGCCGTTGCCGCTTCCACCTCGGCCGTCACCCCGCAAGGACGGATCAAGGCGTTAGGCCCCGCGAGATGCATCCGTGAGTACTTTTTCTCTTTTGACCTAAAACAAAGTGTTCAGATTTCAAGGGTGAATCCGCGCCGAGTCAAAAGTTCAGAAATGGGCCTATTGCTCTGGGAAAAAAGCGATAACTTTAGATTCTAGTAGTACTACCAGAAGCACAAAAATATGTGGACCACAGAAAGTCTAGTACTTAGACCAGAAAATTCGGGTGTTAATACCAGCATATGGTCTTAGAAAGAATCCCTACAAATTTTCAAGAACTATGGTACGAACACTAGAATTCTGTGACTGTGTTCAGTGGTGCCCATCCCCCCCTGGCAAGTATACGAGTTCCCCCCCTAAATTCAGTCAAATGTCCCCCCCCCCAAATTTGGGGCGGCCCCACATATTCGACGGGGGGTCCGGGGGGCCTCCCCCTGAAAATTTTGAAAACTGAGGACCCTCAGAGCGCAATTCTGAGCACTTTCAGTGACTTTCAGCTTGCTCTATGGCACTTTTTTTTCGCCTTGTTCCGAGGGCATTCATCATTTATTTTTCATCAACAAGTCTTATTAGAGAGATGTTATTTTATTTAGGATGATAATTTATAATAGTAATAATAATAGGACATCAGACGTCTAGATTTTGAACATGGCTCCTTATAATTACAATTACATGAAAAAATACACAGGTGTAGGTATAACTAACATTTGAACTCAGTTTTTAAAGATGAAGAAACGTAGGTAAGTATGGGTGCACGGACCTCCTTGAGTTTAGTTCTCAGTTTAAATACAAATAACTAAGTACCTGTGCCTACAATAATAAGTATTTTTGATTTTGGCTTTTTACTTGTTGAGGAGAAGTTTTCTAAATATTTTGGAAGTTATTGCGACAGCATCAATTATTTCATTGTTTTTAATACTGGATAAAATGTCGGCCTCACTTGCGAGGACCATCATGCCCTCCATCCATTGGTCCTTCATAGTACTGTGTTATCCTTTACATAGGTTCACATATTATCTTGTTTCTGGTACCGTTTTTCAGTGTGTAAACTTTTACTGCATAGTGTTATGGAGGGTCAAAGGTCGATAAAGTTAAAATTGCGTGAAAATCACATTGAAAGCATCAAAATCTACTCTTATTAAACCTTCATTCACCTCTCAAACTGACCCCGTTTCATTGAATGAGTAGTTCATGTTTGTTCGATTGTATGTGCCAAAAATCATTAACATCGGCTCAGTCTAGATATCCGAATATTTAAGACCGATTTGAATTTATGAGGGGTGGAAACAAAGAGTTGCGATTTGTCACTGCCTTGAGTACCTTTGGTTTTTTTTTTTTTTTTTTTTCTGGCGAAAAGTGTTAAAAAATCTGTGTACAATGTGTATAGTATGTATATTTCTGTTATAAGAATAAGCATACTTTATTTATTTATTTATTTATTTATTTATCTATTTATTTATTTGTTTATTCATTTATCTATCTATTTATTTATTTATTTATCTATCTATCTATCTATCTATCTATTTATTTTTATTTCACTAATGATATTCATGAATGTATAGCTTTCTGCCTATCTGTAACGGCAATGGTTCTCTTTATGAGCTTTTATATGTTGGAAAGTTTACGGAGCGTGTTAATCGCATTATTCGCTCTAGTTGCTTTCATACAACACAGAGCGCTTCATACACGAAATTAAATGCCCACCCCTTGTTCTACAAATAGAGATCGATGACATGGAACTTAACTAAATCACGCTCCCCTGTAGCTCTGTCAAAAATAAGCCACACCCATTTTCATCGAATAAAATGCTCCCCAAAGTTTTTGCTGTGTGGTTAGGTTAGGTTACTTTTTTACTCGAAGTTTTTATAATTTGGACAATTTTGGAGGAAGCTTCGAAATTTTGAAAATTGATCTAAATTAAATTTTGATTTTGAGATTATCACTCGAAATCCAATATCTACCTGCGGTTTGCTTTAAAAGTTTTATAATTTCATGCTCTTCTGAATAAAAAAATAGCTTTTGCCGTTTGAAGTATTTGATTTTTGGGGATGGCTCCCTTCAGCGCTCTACTTGGGGTTCCCCTGAAAATTTCAATCTTGCCCAAAAGTTCATCATGCTCACTTGCAAAATTTTGTTTTTTGTTTTTTTTTTGTTTTTTTGTTTTTTATTATTAAATCAATCGTGCAGTATTTACAGGGGCGTTCCCAACATTTTTGAATACCCTGTAGTGTATAAGCACTATATTTGAACATTGTTATAATTATTACTGATTCCTATTTCTTCGGACCTCTTCAAATTTCCGCCTCAACTCAAACAGAATGGAATGTTTCAAATAAATTAGATGCTAGTCTGGAGTATTCGTGCAACTCCTTCAATTGATTTCAATCGGATACTTCAGGACCTTTGCCGCTGTTCAGACTTTTTGTGTACAGGGAACGAAACCAGCCTCCTCATATTGATGCGTGATTATGTATTTACTCGTGCTATGATCACACTGAAAGCACAGCAAATGGGTCCTTTGAACTGTACTCAATTCATTGGAAAAATGGTTTCGCTGCGTCAGATGAAACAGAAAGTCAAACCGTGTATTCAAGCTCGTCATTCAGGAAATGACCTGCATGCGTGTTTTCAAACATCGGGCTCCTCAAAGGTCCGACCGGTTACCATCTACAGGGTGATTTAAAACTCACGTGACAAACTTTGGGGCGCATTATTATTATTTTTTTTGGATAAAAATCAGAATTTTCATTATAAATTTGTGCGATATGCGTCCAAGAATGTGCCCTTGTGGAGCTGCAGGGTGATTTTAAACTCTCGTGATAAACTTCGGGGGCATACTTTTGGGGGTAAAAATCAAAATTTTCACTATGAACATACCTTCAAGAGAGTGCCCTTGTGGAGCAAGCCCCCCCCCCCCCCCCCTAACAAGGATTACGAATTGAGGTAGCGTTTGCGCTTCATACCTATATAGACGGAATGTGAAATCGCGTAAAAATCACATTGGAAGCATCGTAAAGTTGCAAAATTCACTCATTAACCCACAAATAGCGTTTTCAGGAAAGCCTAAGATTTTGGTCTAAAAGGCGAATCAACTCTGCACCACGAGCACCGACATATTGACCGACGCCGGCAATTTTTGTTCTTGGTTAGAATATAAACAAATGTTTCCTTTCCTCACAGTTTCTTCATTCTGTCTTATTCTGTGTGTTTTTTCCTGTGAAATATCCTTTCTTGTTACTTTTTGTGATGACTGCGGTGAATAAATCACATTTTGTTTCGATTTGTCCGAATCCTGTGAAGGAAACGCCCTGCAAGTACCTTCTTTGCCGAATTTCATCGTCGCCCATATTTTTTGCTCATGGTTCATGCATGCTGGGTTGACTCCTCCATTCTACCGCCATCTTAGGCTTTCCTTGAAACGCTTTTCGTGGGGTTATGAGTAAATCTTGAGACTTTTGAATGCTTTCAATGTAATTTTTACGTGATTTCACACAAGAATCGACCCTTTATACATATAATACTGTAGCAAAAGGATGCAACAGACCCATTGTTCGCACAAGTTATAATGGTAAATATCTTTCCTCGCATTCGAGTTATCGAAGATTACATCTTACAATATTGACAGATTTTAAAAAAGTCTAAACTTTGGTCTGAATGCACAGAATTATTAAATAAGGGAGTGAGAGAGGAGGGGGGGGGAGAGGAAGATAACGCAAAAGTTTGCAACAGACCCATTCCAAAAAGCAAGGCATGCACAAAGATACGTTTATAACTTTGGTTTATTGAGTGACGCCTTAGTAACGGTTTTGATGCGATCTTGGTCTTACTAACCCCATAGGAGGACTCTACACAGCAGGACCAAAAGTTTTCAAAAGACTCATTCTAAACTCTTCTACATTCGCACGTTTTTATCTGTTGACACGGTTTTCCGAACTTTTCAAGACTGAACGAGGTGTCTCACCGCCACGCCGCGTCACGAAAAAAGTAATCCAACGCGATTGTCTTCAAATAAGTCTTCTTGTTTGACCTACTTTTCTACAGTAAAGGTCTCGTGTTTGATTTTCGCAAGGTTAATTATCCATTCATTTTCGAGGAGTGAGACTTTTACCCTCAGCTTTCCTGCAAACCTGCAAATACCGTGCCTTTCATCCCTTTTAGCCGAATATACGCGACGGATCTTGACGCAAGAGGAAGTCAACCGCTGATTAAACATGAGCCGCCTTCCCTCCCTATTCACCCAATTTTGTATGAACGCACTTTCGCAGAATTTTCTGAGAAATTGAATCGTCTTCACCTGGCAGTGAGTCTGTGATATTATTTTTACTTCCTCCCTTTGCGTTATTTATTTATGCGATGTCGTATCAGAGCGAAAATTGGTATAGGAAGAGCGCCTGAAACGCGCCTTTCACTCACTTTGTTTTTCCTTCATGCATTGCAATGTTGCCGGATCGCTCTTAATTTTTTTTTTTTTTTTTTAAATTCAAGCGCACTATGGTCTAGCAATAAGATCGTCAAATTCAGAGAATATATTTCTTTAACAATTACTCATCATTCATAAAATTTCAAGACCAATTTTAATCACTAAAAACACTTTTATAGATTAATTCAGAAATGTCACTGGTACGTGTTTAATTCAGCTTCAAAGGTCGAAAACGGTGATGTTTTATGACTTTTTTTTCTCTGATTTTTGCCATTCATTTGTATCTTACAATTCGACAACTAGCGTACTTAATTACCTGTGTGGTTTTTCAAGTTCTCTTTCAAGATCATATTTAATCACAAATAACACTATAATGAAGTCATTTAAACGTATGTATAAACGTCACGGAAAAGTGTTAAATTAAGCTTTAATGGTCGAAAATGATGATTTTTTATTTCATTTTTTTTACTGATTTTTGGCCACTTTTTATCGATCCTAGACAATTGTGCGTTGAATCAACCGTGCGGCTTTTCAAATTATTTTGTACGTAATTATGCAAACAGACTTTAATTCAGGCTCTGTACCGGCAAAAACCATTCCGTCTTTGATATCCTACTTTGCAGCGTTAGGCAACGATTCGTATTCCATCGCTATTGTCATGATTCCGCTATACCTACTCATACGCTGAAGAGCAACAGGGGTATAGGACTGAGCATTTATGTATTTCATGACAGCAAAAAATAAAGCTTACTATAACTTATTGTGCCTTTGAAAAATAATCGGGTTGCAATTTGCTCCATCTTACTCGACAGCTAAAAAGTTGACATATTTCTCGTTTCATTTTCCTCTCCATTGTTTTTCCTGGAATAATAAAAGTAAGAATGCTCCGAAAATTGGAAGAAATGATTTGAAACTCTCTTATGGGGCTGTTGCACACATTTGCTATAAGCGATTTAATAGACGATTCTGGTTTAAAAACTCCCAAAAATAACGATGGCAGCACTAAAAACTTCCGAAATCCACTCCTAAACTCGATAAACGATTTTATTTGGGCGGGCGTAATGGTGGCTGAGGGTAGTAATAATGAGAGATTCCCATCTAACAATACTGTAACTCCATCAAAAAGTGACCAATAAGAGACAACTTTCATTTGACAAAGGGTGTCACTAGGTGTAGCGCTACCATCCGTCGGATGTGGATCATCACTCTGATGACTAATTACTCTTTGAATCATTCTTGTCAGCATAGGAAGAGTGACGAAATTAAGATAGGAATCTACCATTGTTACTGCCCTCGGTCACCATTACGCCCTCGCAAATAAAAGCTCGTTTATTGAGTTTAAGAGGGGATTTCGGAAGTTTCCAGTACTGCCATTGTTATTTTTCTAGGTTTTTACACCAAAATCGACTATTAAATAGCTTATAGCAAAAACGTGCAACAGCCCCATTGATGATGCATGTATAAAAAACGTGATCCTTTCACTGCCAGGTTTAGATGATCAGAAATAATGTAAACTAGAGCCGGACCATTTTGAGTATCGGGTTCTGACAAGTAGCAGTGCAAGTGCGTGCTACCGAACTGCATCAGTCATCGGTGAGTGGTTGGTTTGCGTAGAGTTTTAACTCGTTGGTAATCTACCTCTCGCCAATGCGCTTTGATGCGGTTCGGAAGCAGGCAACGCTACTTGTCGGAACCCGATACTCAAAATGGTCCTGTAAAAGCTCACTTAAATTTAGTTAGTAGTTAAATATTATTAATCCACGGTGTTCATTTTGCCTATCCTAATAATTTCAGGCTTTATGAAATATTCTTTGCAAACTTTAACAATTTAAAGTAATAGGTATTTACTGTCATTAAAAGATCGAGTTACTAAAATGAATGACTCGGGCGTGGTATTGAAGGGGTAACTCTTTGAATACCGCCAGAGATGCCGTTTTGCGTGAAATGAATGCCATTTTGTCCAATTCACCGATGATTCCACCGGTTGAGAAAAGATTATATATACATATAGTTCAATTCAGTGTATGACTTTAATGCACTAAAATACTTTGATCTGATATTTTCTCAATCGATTTAATCGCCGTTACATTATTGAAATAACCGCAAGATTTTTAAAGTAATCGACGACTCCTCTGGTTGATGAAAGATTATACAGATGCGAGTATTATTTTCGTGCATTACACTTACACTCTGAGCTAAATTGTTTAATCTTTTCTCAGCTGGTGCAATCATCGGTGAATTGAAAAATGTCATTAACTATACGCAAAACGGCAGCTCATAATACCGCAATCTTTATCAGCTTGTTACCTTTCGAGTGAGATAACGTAATCGACACGACTCTACTTTTTAAAAGAAAACTACGTTGAGTTCAATTTTTGTGATTATGAAATAAATGGGTACATCCTAATTGCGTGGGCACAAATCGAGTCGATAGTTCGTGGAATCTGGCTATCGATGTCTGAAGAGATACTTTCCATAAACTATGAAAGCTCCTTGTTAGCAAATTAATTGTTCCCATGGAAACGACTAAATCTCCAAAATGGAATTGATTCATCTCCGGAAGCATCACTTTGTGCATGTTAAATACTGACATTGTTTCCATGCCCTAGGAGAGGGAAAATTACATTGCAACAGGCGCACGTTAATTTCAATGTTGCCAAACATAATTAAAAATGTCTATAAAATGTTTCTTAGATTCTTCTAACGAATTTCAAAACTGTTAGCACTTGAAAACATCAGGAGCTAATAAAAAAATCTGCTTTAGTCCGGAAGGGATTGAGGAGAAGGATTTTGTGTCATAAGTTAGACCCTTTTGGGACAATTTTCGGCATAAATGATTTCTCTTCTATCCCAGCTTTATCAAATAGTAAGCACAGGAAAATGGGTGAAACATAAATATAAACTATGAACAAATTCATCTATCATTGAGAATTTTTCTTTTTCATTGACTATGTGATTACTTCGATCTATGGACTTACTATCGCTAGATTTTAGGTCAGTATTACTTTTTTCATTGACAGAACTTTTGTGAGACTTATGTCAGGGGAGCTGCTACTTTCTTGAGCCAGAGCTTTCCTATTTACTGCTTTTGTACTAAATTCACTATTACAACTAGTACTTTGGCCATTAAAGCCAGACTCCAAATTGGAGGCATCGTCAAAACTACCTAGTTTAAATTTATAAGATTAGAACTGTTTCCCGAGCGAGAACTAGTCACATTATACCATGTTCTTTTCTTCATTGGTTCAAAGGAAGTAATTTTCATAAATTTATTTGCTATGACTGGAATAGATAAAACATTATTGATACTTTGTACAGTTTGAGAACACAGCATTTCCTTCTCAAGAGAGTTTAGGTGGAGACCATGGTTCGTAAAACAATTTCTGTGAAGCATACGTATATCTATTGCCTTAAAAAGATCAAATTCTTCATTAGCAACATTATACAGACAGTCGTCAAATTATCTTTTGAAATGATTAAAATTGAAGTATTGGCGATGATTAAAGTCAAATCTGTCTAAGATGTTAACTACAAAGGCTCGTGTGTGTTTTGTTGATTGAGCTATCATGGACAAGCAGCGTTTAATGTACTCACGATAGTTGTTTACGTTATTATACAAATTTTGAGACTAAAATCATTGGTGCCCCTTAAGTCCTATGATTACAATTTTATCCTCGCTAGTAAAATGTTTTGATAGGTTCTTCATATCCCTCAACAACTTGCGCTAGATTTGCATTTGGTTTGAAGATAGTCGTAATTGAGTGAGAGGGTAACGTGGATTTAATGGTGATAGCAAGTTTTCTACCATGAGAATCAGCTAAAATTAAACATTTACTTTTTTTCGGGACCATGTCGGTCTGGCAACGATAATTACTCGTTTCCAGAAGTAGATTTGGCGGAGGAGAGAGAGACATTATCTTCATTATCTGTTAAATGGGGCATAGATTCACAGTCTAAGTCAAGAGTTTTTATTTTTCTTGTTAGTGATATGTTTATTCTCGTTAAAGATTCAAGTTTACGAGAGATTTCTTCTAAATTTACTTTTGAACTGCTACAATTATATTAGTAAGTACAGAAACCTGGTTCTGAAGATTGACCTTGTCATTCCTGAGATCATCAATCATTAACTTATCAGTCAGAACTTAAGTTCTACTTAAGTTCGACTCTTATAATTAAGTTTTTTTGGCTTATGACCCTGCAGGGCTATAGCCAAAAAACTTTGACCGGCCGCCATTTTGGATAAAAGCATCGAATTGAATTCCGGTTTGTGTCATTCTCTTTTTCTTTCCAAAACCTTTCGATTGATATATCACTCGATGGAGCGGAGTTTATTTTTGGGGGGCGGTCCCCCACCCCCACATCGTTACATGACCGCCATTTTGGATAGACGCATCGTAGCGACTTCGGGTTTGCGCTGAATTCTTCCTTTTTTTAAGACCTTTCGATTAATGTAGAACACGACCCCCTTTACATTTGACTTTTTTGAGCTACAGCCCCCAAACTTAAACATTTTTGGGGGGCTCCGCGCCCCATTTTTTTTCCACCAAATGATAAAGTGTGGCACATCATTGAAAAGAAGGTGTTTTGAGGATTCAGAAACATTTTAGTTTTTGAAAACATATTAATTTAAACCGAAGTTATGGGCCTCCAAAGTATGGGGTAGCTATTTTGCCGCCATTTTGTTTTGAGAGGGGCTACCGAAAATCTGAAGAAACGAAATTGCTCAGTTTTTTGAGCCCTTTTGAATGATGAAATAAAAAATACCCCCTGCCATTTGAATTATTCGATATATTGGCAACACGGGGTACGTTTTGGAGCCTACGCCCCCACTAAAGGGGGGTGGGAGCCCCCCGACATTTTTCTGAAGTCGCTTAGAGGTAATAGATGATTCCTGAATTTTTCAGGTTTTTACAATTAACCAGGCGCTCACAGCAAAAGTGTGAACTCATTTCTTTCTCGGACACCCTGTATACAGATTAATAAGGATTAGTTTTAAGGAATTTAAAACAAGATACGAGAGGATATCAAGTGCTTCCTCCAGGTGGAGTCGGAGTCTTATTGGCATCCTGTCTCTTACCTACATGGGGAGGTCGGTTTACTCTTTGCTTGATAATGTTGGGGAGAGTCAAAGCAGGCTTGAGCTCTAGAGTTTCGGTCATCCTAATCATGAAGATGACTAAGTGTTGGGAACTTTTCTAAGGAAGAAGATGGAGTCATCTAAGATTGTCCTAGGGTTTCAAACTTCTTGATTTCGTAATCTGGACATCAGGCGCTCATGGTCTCTTGCTCTGTTAGAAGGTAATTGTTTAAATCAGTGATCACTAACCCGGAATGATTCTTTTGAGTGGAACTCAGAAGTGTAATCTCTTCTGATAGGCCGCAGATATTCGCCGAGTCGACCATACGTCAGTCTCCAGAGATGACCTGGTTTTAGATCTTTTGATAGTAGCAAACATAAGTTCTCTTAATTATAGAAATATGGAAATAAAAACTTTGGATTGAAATTACTTCTTCAAGCTTGATTTTTTTTTAGGAAATTATACGTCAGATTCGATTACAGCAAAAGTTAGCAAGAGCCTCATTGTTACTTTTTCGTTCAATCGAAATTTCGAAAAGTACGAAGTGAGCCTATTTTCATCGATTTCCAACATCTTTAAGAGGATATGCGAATTTTAGATACTTTCTCGTGGGTCAAAACCAGCTCTAATAATATATCCAAAAGGGCAAATCATTATATCCTCGATGTTAATCCAATAAGTTTCTTTTCCTTCTTCTTCATTTACTTTTTATTTGTTAAATAAAAAATCTGGGATTCATTAAAAAAAAAAAAAAAAAAAAAAAAAAAAAAAAAAAAAAAAAATCGTTTCTCACACAGGACCGACCTCAAAGGGGCTATGCCAATGGGACACCCCCCCCCCCAAGTAATGTTGGTTCAACTTTTTTGAAAACCCGTAACCGTTTTTTTGATATATTTGCATCGGCACCTCTTTCTTTTGAACCGTGCGCGGTGTATCTGTATACTGAATAAGTTAATGAGCTGTCCCTGACTCCCGTGCCTCGTGACTCCCGCTCCCGCAATATTTGCTCCAATTTATTGAAGCTGAGAGCACATTGATGCCATTTGCACTCTGAACTTCTTGCTATACTCTGCCTTGAACCTCATTATCATTTCTATTTTGTTCAACGTTTTCCCACTAAATGATTTGAAAGAATACATGTTCAAATCAGATATAAATCTCGTGAAACGCGCGCCGCTCCAGCTCCTTTCGACATCTTTTTTCGTATGGAGCTTCTGAAAAGAGTCGACCTATGTCGCACCTACTTTGATTGGAATATGGAACGAGCCAAAAGCCGCTGGCTTTCCTCATCTCACAAAGAGAGTAATTTTTAATGAAAAAACTTTCACTCGCATATCAGAAGGGAGTCATCAACTACGACGCAGCTGGTAAAGACTGAAGTTTTCAACTCCCTCACCCCTATTTATTTTAGCTGCAGGCGGATCTGATAAGTGTTCTCAATTATCAGCGGAGCTGCTGTGGATGAGATCAAAAGGCTTGTTTTTTCCGGCAGTGTTGTGCCGTTAGGTATATGTAACCCTTTCTGCGTAAATCGACAAAAATTCCCGTTTTTAAAAAGAGGGTTTTTCGTGTCGGTGCAGGTGAACATAATCTGTCGACAGTCGTAATTTGGTATGGCATCAGTGGCATCATGCCGATGTCTTGAAAGCCGAAGTAATTGGCAGATTAGCTAAAATCGAAATATAGGCTGAAAAGTTTAGTATGATTTTTTCGATGATTTTGAGATGATGTAACTTGGCTTTTATATTTATTTTATTGCAGATTTTCGTATTTTTCCGCTGTCACTAGTAGTTGTTTGGAGTCCTTTTTCGACCACCAAGCTCTAGATCAGCAAAATTAAAATAATACTATGCGGTAAGACAAAAAAAAAAAAAAAAAAAAAAAAAAAAAAAAAAAAAAAAAACGCAGAAAAGAAAAAACCTAAACGAAAGTTGCCCCTCATTGCGGATATGAAGAAAAATAAAAAGCGCTTGACACGAAAAGCGCTTGAAACGACTTGATAAGAAAAATCTATTTCAAACTGGGGACAAAAAAATGGGAAACAACAAATAATGCTGCGAATTTAGAGGCGATCTATCGAAAAAATTGATTAATATTTGAAAAAGCGCAATCGAGACCTAATTTATCGACTCTCTATTGAAAACGTTAAACAACATTATTTACAGGTAGACTCCTCTGCAGAGAGCCATGAGATTTTTTTAGGGATGACAAAAACACCGTAAACCGCTGCTGCAAGTTCGGAGTCCTGATGCCAAAAGAGCCGTGAGATTTTTCTCTGGATTTTTGGGATGACAGTATGATGACAGAACTCGACGAAAACCGCATTTTGCAAAGTGTGGGTTTTCTACGGTGCCTTCGTTTTATTTACGTTCCTTCTGACTTCGGATTACTAAAATAGTATGCTTGTCTTAAATTAAGTATACTCTAACTAAAATACCATGATTATTTTGTGTTATTTTACATCTAGCTGCTGCTGTCAATCATGGATGAAAATGTACTTACTGTTACGAAGTACCTACATATGTTTGAATTTGAATTTATTTATTTGAAACCAATTTAAAAAAAAAAAAAAGTAAAGAAAGGAAAGTTTCCCCTGCCACGAGCTAGCTCGAGTGGCAGGTTCACTAAAACATAAATTAACAACAAAGAAATAATAATGATGAAAAGCTTTCAAAAATATGAAATAAAATTAAAATCACAACGAAAATTATAAATTATAAAAAAAAAAAAAACCAAATTTTCATGTGTGAATTCCATTGTGAATTCAGTGGTGATAGCGATAGTTTGTAAATTTTCCTAACACATTAGAAAGGAAAATAATTCTATGACGATTTGAGAATTTACGGTTTTTTTTTGTCTTCCCTAAAAAAATCTCACTAAATCATTTCTAATTGTAATTGTCAAAATTAAACGTTGTGTGCGAGATTCGAACCCCCGACCTCAAAATAAAAGGAGATCGAAAGCCCACCCTCCTATCACTTGCGCCATGTGGACAATATACAGGGTGTAAAAAAAAAGGAGCAGCTCCGAATAACTCGAGTTTGGGTTCGAATTTCAAAAAACGCTGAAACACGGGTTCCATTATGTTGAGGGGGACATCTTTTAGGGGGTTGCCAAATTCCAGGCCCCCCCAGGGGGGCGGGTACGAGGGTCACCGCCCCCCTAAATCACATTTCTCAAATGGCGACCCCTAATTTTTATTACATAACTTTGAAGAACATCAAATTCTAAGCATTTTGGCGCAAACCGCAGGTCGATATCGTTTTTCGTGTTCGAGATATCGAAAGTCAAAGTTCGATTTTGACCCATTTTCAAAAATTCATAACTCCCACTAAAAAAATCGGAATTTAAAAAACTATCAGCTTAAAATGCTCTACAAAACAAGTCCTTTTCAGAAAAAAATACAACTGTCCAGAAAATTTGAATTTTAGGCTCCGAAAAAAATATTCAAAATTTTCGAAAATTTTGAATCGGCGATATTCTTGCAAAACGTCCAGAATCGACAATTTTGGCTTAAAACCTGTTGGCTGAGTCCAAATGAGCGATGCAAAGCTCTCAAAAGTCCCCAAAACCCCTTTAAAGCCCGAGAGAGAGGTGTTTCCTGACTCTAAATTTAGCAGTGTTCTCAATACTGAATTTGATCATTTTAAAGGTGATTTTGAGACTTTCTTGAGCTTTTAAGCGCTTTGCATCGCTCATTTGGACTCAGCCAACAGGTTTTAAGCCAAAATTGTCGATTCTGGACGTTTTGCAAGAATATCGCCGATTCAAAATTTTCGAAAATTTTGAATATTTTTTTCGGAGCCTAAAATTCAAATTTTCTGGACAGTTGTATTTTTTTCTGAAAAGGACTTGTTTTGTAGAGCATTTTAAGCTGATAGTTTTTTAAATTCCAATTTTTTTAGTGGGAGTTATGAATTTTTGAAAATGGGTCAAAATCGAACTTTGACTTTCGATATCTCGAACACGAAAAACGATATCGACCTGCGGTTTGCGCCAAAATGCTTAGAATTTGATGTTCTTCAAAGTTATGTAATAAAAATTAGGGGTCGCCATTTGAGAAATGTGATTTAGGGGGGCGGTGACCCTCGTACCCGCCCCCCTGGGGGGCCTGGAATTTGGCAACCCCCATAAAAGATGTCCCCCTCAAAATAATGGAACCCGTGTTTTAGCGTTTTTTGAAATTCGAACCCAAACTCGAGTTATTCGGAGCTGCTCCTTTTTTTTTTTACACCCTGTATATTATGTGCCAAAAATATAATTTATACGGCAACTCAATGGCACTTGGTAGTTCAGACTTCCGCTGCTAGGTGTCACGCCTGTTTATGACCACCGTTGAGCAAGACAGCACACATCGCCAAAGTTTCTGTCATCTGTGTCATCCCAACTTTTTTCACGGCTCTCTGCATATCGTAAAAACCATTATTTACCATGCGAATAGAAAAATCTCCGCGTAAGTAGTTACGCGGTTCCCTTCTCTAAACGTTAAATGACATCCGTTAAATGACATCATTTAACATACGAAAAGGACAATTTCCCCGATGAGCGAATTCTCTGGAAAGGTGAAAGCGAATACTTTAACGAGAAGTAATGAATGGAGCATATGCCATTCATTTAACGACCATGGATAGAGAGGTCAAATGGAGGAAAGAGGGATTAAAATGAAGAAATGACACATAAGCGAGGTCGTCGATGAAAAAGGAAATAAGGAGGGCGAAAAGGAGCCCCCAGGAGAAAAGGAAATTTCTTGGTATGCAGCTTCATAGCTGGCATCAGGAAAACCAGGCTTTGAACGCGGGACGCGGGGTCCCTGTCCATCCGATGATGGGCGTTCGGAAGCGCATATGAGGCATTCTCTAAATACGCACGTGACATAGTTACTCATAAAAGTTGAAAAAAAAATGCTATTGCAAGTCCACTACTGTGATGCTGATATCAGGAGACTTTATTGACGGATTTTTTAGGCATGCTCTCAAATTTTCAATTTAAAATATCATGTCGTTCAAAAGTTATATCCAAAACTAGACTGTAACGCACGTGACAAAAACAGGAACGCGTTTGAGGCACCCTCTGCTATTACATGAAATTTCAGGTCGCCAAGGGAAGAAAAAAAAAATCTGTTGGCAGTCTCTGAGACCTCATACCGAATAGTTTCCTCCCAACTAAAAAGCACTAATTCAAAAATTTTTTTTTCATCAAAATTTCAAGCTTACATAAAAAGCGGTGGTAACGCACGTGACATATTTTCCTCGCGCGATGACGCACGTGACAACGTTTTTAAATATAGCATATCTCATGTTTTTATGGACAAAATTCGATGAAATTTGGTTTTCGGGGGTATTTTGGTCCGAAAAAAACGAATCCGACGTCAGTTCCTTAAAATTCTTAAATCAAAGATGGCTGCCTTGCGCACATCCACAAATACAAAATAGAGTAGTAGATTAGCTGTTACCGGTGGATTTTGATGAAATTTGGTATCCGGGGGTATTTTGGCCCGAGAAAAACGAATCCGATATTGGTTTCTTAATATTCTAAAATCCAAGATGGCCACCTTACGCACGTCCACAAATACATAACAGAGGTCTATTTTAGCTCTTTTGCGTGGATTTCGATGAAATTTGGTATCCGGGGGTATTTTGGTTCAAGAAAAACGAATCCGGTACCGGTTTCTTAATATTCTAAAATCCAAGATGGCCGCCTTGCGCACGTCCACAAATACATGACAGAGTGCTGGTTTAGCTATTTTGGGTGGATTTCGATGAAATTCCGTATCTGGTGGTATCTTGGTCCGAGAAAAACAAATCCGATATCGGTTTCTTATTATTCTAAAATCCAAGATGGCTGCCTTACGCACATGTACAAATAAGAAACAGAGTATAGCTCAGCTATTTTGCGGCGGATTTTGATGAAATTTGGTAGCATAGGGTAATTTAATCCGAAAAAAACGATTTCATCGTCGGTTTTAAAAAATTATGAAAATCGAGATGGCTGCCTTACGCACATCTACGTGTACGAAACAGAGTGTAGCTCAGTTATTTTGGGATGGATTTTGATGAAATTTGGTAGTATGCGGTAATTTAATCCGAGAAAAATGATTCCATTTTCGGACCAAAATACCCTCGGATACCAAATTTCATCGAAACCCACCCAAAATTACTATACTAGCCCTCTGTCATGTATTTGTGGACGTGCACAAGGCGGCCATCTTGGATTTTAGAATATTAAGAAACCTACATCGGATTGGTTTTTCTCGGACCAAAATAACTCCGGGTATCAACTTTCATCGAAATCCACCCAAAATCCGATATCGGATTCATTTTTCTCGGACCAAGATACCCCCAGATACGGAATTTCATCGAAATCCACCCAAAATAGCTAAACCAGCCCTCTGTCATGTATTTGTAGACGTGCGCAAGGCGGCCATATTGGATTTTAGAATATTAAGAAACCTATATCGGATTCGTTTTTCTCGGGCCAAACTACCCCCGGATACCAAATTTCATCAAAATCCGCCGGTAACAGCTAATCTACTCCTCTATTTTGTATTTGTGGATGTGTGCAAGGCAGCCATCTTTGATTTAATAATCTTAAGAAACTGACGTCGAATTCGTTTTTCTCGGACCAAAATACCCCTGGATACCAAATTTCATCGAAATCCACTCAAAATAGCTAAACCAGCCCTCTGCCATGTATTTGTGGACGTGCGCAAGGCGGCCATCTTGGATTTTAGAATATCAAGAAACCGATATTGGATTCGTTTTTCTCGGACCAAGATACCCCCAGATACGGAATTTCATCGAAATCCACCCAAAATAGCTAAACCAGCCCTCTGTCATGTATTTGTAGACGTGCGCAAGGCGGCCATATTGGATTTTAGAATATTAAGAAACCTATATCGGATTCGTTTTTCTCGGGCCAAACTACCCCCGGATACCAAATTTCATCAAAATCCGCCGGTAACAGCTAATCTACTCCTCTATTTTGTATTTGTGGATGTGTGCAAGGCAGCCATCTTTGATTTAATAATCTTAAGAAACTGACGTCGAATTCGTTTTTCTCGGACCAAAATACCCCTAGATACCAAATTTCATCGAAATCCACTCAAAATAGCTAAACCAGCCCTCTGCCATGTATTTGTGGACGTGCGCAAGGCGGCCATCTTGGTTTTTAGAATATCAAGAAACCTATATCGGATTCGTTTTTCTTGCACCTAAATACCCTCAGATACCAAATTTCATCGAAATCCACCCAAAATAGCTAAACTAGCCCTCTGTTATGTATTCGTGAACGTGCTCAAGGCGGCCATCTTGGATTTTAAAATACTAACAAACCTATGCTGAATTAATTTTTTCAAGTAAAAGTACCTCTGTTCTCTATTCATCAAATTTTACTATACTCTGTCGATATACTCTGTCTATATTGCCTCAGGTGCGAAGTTCATCATTCTATTTTGCGGCAGAATGTCTGAGGCCTTGACCTCCGGTGGAAACAGTAAACAGCAACCTTCGACTTCCGGCGGAAATAGCTAGCGCTCAGCTTTGTTTTCATGAATTTTCCTAAAATTACACGAGTTAACAACTAGAGGAATCTCACGAAATTCCTTTGCATTTAAAATGGCTCTAGTTTGGTAATGATCGCACATGGAATGGAAAAGTTATGCCGGATTGTATAGGGATGAAATTGCGTGCAGTAGGGTTTTACAGAAACTGTAACGCACGTGACAGAAATGAAAATAGTCGGAAAATGAATTTCAGCTTGTTTTAAAGCAAATAAAAGGGGATGTTTCGATAGAGTATTATCATATCCTTACTTCTACGAATTATCTTTCATTTTGATCGAACAGATTCGCCACAAATCAAACTTTCGTACTTTTCCGTAACGCACGCGACACTTTGACCTATCTAGATTAAGTGTTGTATAAAATCATTATTTGACTTACCAGAAAATTGTTGCTTTCCTGGATGCTTTTGGATTGCAACTGAATGCAGAATATCCGAGTTTCGGAGATAAATTGTTTGAATAACAACAAGAAACAGTGGTGCCAACTTTTGCACAAAATCACACTGACTAACATGCTCACGAATTAGAGCGAAAATACACTAGAAATTACGATAATTTTATCAAACTTGTTCGGATTCGTAAAATTGAGGAGTTATGCTTTTCGCTTGAATAATTATTTGTTATTTTAAGTGAACTTGATTTTTTCAACTTTTTTCCTCCAATTTAGAGAATGACTCATAGAGCTTCTTCAATTTCGGGAATAGAAGGAATCAGCGCTATCTAACGGTGAGTATCGCCAACTACATTTAGTTGAAGAAAGCTGCATTTATGAATACGTTTTCAGAGTGTATGAAATGGGGCTCTAGCAAACTTTTGCTATAAGCAAATAAATAGTTAAATCTGATGTAAAAACAAGCGAAAATCACGAACATCACACTGGAAAACTCTGAAATTCAGTTATAAACTCAGAGAAAAGCTGTAACGGTAAGGTCGCAATGGCGGAGCTACGCTGGCATCATGGAAGATTCCTGTCTAATTTGTCACTTTCTCTTCAGAAACACAGAGCTTTGTTTCAAATTAGATATGTATATCCCATGATACCTACGTAGCTTCGCCTTTAACCCCTTATGGGCCAGGCCCGAGTATACTCGTTTTTCTCTTCTAGGCTATTGTTTCAGTCTTCATTTAGAATGACCGCGAATATCGACAAAGACACCTACAAGATGAGGTTTCGTCGGACAGGGTGCCTTCAATTTGTCATATAGGCAACTCCAACTCCCCCGAGTACGAACAGTTAACTACCTTCCGTTCGTAAACGGAAGAGTGCGGGTGTTCTTTTGAACTAACCTGGTCCTTAGAGGGTTAAGCCCGGTTCTGAGAGGGAATTTTGTGATTTTGTTGTGTACTATCGTCGAATTAAAGATTGTCGCTAGATTTTCACACAATTTCAATTAAGGGTGTGAGTGTGGGACTGATCTGCAAGGACTTTCCCGCCCCACCCGCTCTGGCCTCTTACCTGCAACGTGTGAGGAGTATGAAGAGTGGCCTAACCAGAACTTCCAAGGCAAAACTTAGCTCGTGAAAATATCGCGACAATCTTTGATTCGTCGATAGTACTCATCGTCATTTCTACATGTTTTTCTGCATTGATCAGCTCTTCAATCACCTTCAGAAATTTTGCGAGAGCTCCATGAGTGGTCTTGCTAAGGGTTTTTTTTATTATTATTTGAAAGATTTAAGTTGGCAATCTTGCGTTCTCGATCGAGAAAATGAACACTTTTAACCCTGCCCGCATGGTGCGCTCGATAAGTAGGAATACTTCACATCTTTGAGTATCTTTTTCATAAGAGTACTTTTTGCTCGCGTGGGAGAACAAACGTTTATAGTGTGTGTTTGTGCATGTATTTGGGCTTGTTGGGGTGTTAGTGAGAGAGAGAGTGTGTGTGAGTGTGTGTGAGGTGAGTGAGTGTATTTCTGTGTGTTTGAAAAAGATAGTGAACGGAATAGAACACGCATCCAATTCAAGCACAGGATTCGTCTTGACTCGCACCGTGGATGGATGAAACTTCAAAACCTGAATGAGTGGCGTTATCGGATTTGTTCATTCTTCATTTGGAGTGTTTGGTATACAGGGCGATTCAAAAGTTCGGCGACCCCTGAGTAACTTTTGAACGGCTGCAGATGATGAAAAGAAACTGGGGGGGGGGGGGGGGGTGCTCACTGCTCATAATTTAAAAGAATTTCTTTTGAGGGGTCAACATTTTGGGGGATCCCCCCCGCCCCCTGGGAAGGTGCTCTCAAAATTTTGACTCCCTCATAAGATAGTTTTTTTTAAAGTTATAAGCACTCCCCAAATTTTTTTTTTTTTTTTTTTTTTTTTTTTTTTTTTTTTTTTTTTTTTTTTTTTTTATCTGCATCCGTTTAAAAGTTATTCTGGGATCACCGGACTTTTGGATCACCCTGTATAGTGAGCTCTCTTGCGAATTGAAAGATTGGGGTGGGAGGACAACACGCAAAATACTCATTCGTGAAAGCAGTGAGCACTGAGCATTATCCAATGTCTATTCATTCAAACCTCAACACAAATTAATTATCAGCGTTGGCGTCTCTAATCGCAATATCCTGTTGAATCCACTGCAAGCTGATTTTCGTCAAAAAGCTCCTCATAAGGAAGCTTATAAAAAAATGTGGTTTATATTAATACAAGGTAAAATAAATTATTCCTTTGTTTGCGGTTCAACAAGGTTAGGTACTCTGAACAGAAGAGGTGTTAAATCCCGCAATGTGCGACAACCAGTGAGGTTCTAAAATTTACATCCTAAAACGAAGACGAAGAATGGGCGGTTATGTCTACGTCCTATAATGTAAATTTAGCATCTCCAGGGTTGTTGCACATGTTTTCAACATCCGAGATGTTAATTTCACACAGTTTTTTTCCGCGTACTTACAAGTAATATTCGTAACATTTATCAACTTGTAAGTTGGATAGGAAAATGAGAAAGACATGAAGAGATACTCGATGCGTCACTGCTTATGCGAGCCGTGTTGAACTATATTTTAGCGTCCTTTCAAGATCAAAGTAGAGTGGTCAGCCGAGACAAAATTTTGAGATAGTTTTCAAGAGCAGAAACCGCACCGTCTCGCTCTGGCGACTCCGAGTATCGCCGACCTTACTCGGGTGATATTCTCGTAGTCACTCGATTGAAGTTCGTGCCGCACCTAAAGCGCACGAGTAATATGCGTCACACTGATGCACTCTTTATCTTTTATCTATAAAAGTCCAAAGGGTGTATCACCGACAAACTAAACGCAAAGTCTGAATCATGATGTAATTCTAATATAAATCAATTCTAATATAATTATTTATATTAGAATTACGTCATATGAGATAGCAGATTGCAGGGTCCAACTATTAATTTTTGATGGGAACACGGATCACTCTGATCGGGCGGTTCCCATCGCGTGTTGCTGTCCTTTCTTTGTTCCAGAATTTCATTATATTACTTGTATTTTTTGTTCCTCAATATATATATTTCACTTATTTTTATATTGAAGTTCATTTTATTTATTAAAAACCTCTCTAAGTAATATTAACTTAAGAGAGAATATTACTGGCGCAGTCACGGTAGGATAGCAAAAGCATATCGCGTTACTTTTAAGTATTTATTTGCTAGCCGAATCTCGTTTTCTTTTAAAAAAGTTTTTAATTCGCTAAAATTGTGACTTTCGACTCGATCGAAAATTAAATCCTTTTATTCGGACAATTTTTGTTATTTTTTTCCCATAGTGAAATTTTGCCATATCTATATTTTCGCGCAGTGAAAAGTTTTATTATTATTTTACAGTGTTTTTATCGCGATTGGTGATACATTTCGTGTTTTTAACCACGCTCTAAAAAAATGAATAAATAAAAAACAAAAACTAATTTTCATGTTTGTTTTGGTGCTTGATCTCGCAAATAAAGAAAACTGTCGCTTTTCTCATTCAAATTGATTTGTTGTTTCTGTCATGCAACTCACCAGGATCATCATTTTTTTCTTCGGTTTTCTGTAAGTTTTTTTAAAAATACAAAACGATTCTATTTGCAAGTACTTAATGTGTAGTGACTTTCCCAGATTATATCCATTAGGCAGGTCCCTTTAGGAAACTTTCATTCGAAAATCTTCTTTCTGATTTTTTTTTCTCTTCATAATTTTTGACAAGAATTTTGTATTTAGATAGTTGTGTTTTTTTTTTTATTCATTGTATTCTTAGAATTTCCAATTTTGTGTTTATGAGCTTTAGAAAGCAATTCAGGCTCTCAATTTTTAATAAAAATCGAAATATGGCAGATACAGGTAATGAAGGCCAAAACCAAGCTGCTTTTGGGCAAAATGAAATTGAAAGGGCAGCTCTAGCCGCTCAGGCCGTTCAAGCCGCTCAGGCTGCTCAGGCCGCTCAAGCCGCTCAGGCTGCTCAGGCCGCTCAAGCCGCTCAGGCTGCTCAGGCCGCTCAAAATGCTCAAGCCGCCTTGCTATTGCCCCCGTTTGATCGTAGCGACTTTCAGGATATACCAGTATTTTCAGGACAAGCAGAACAACTCCCACGTTTTCTGAAAGTTACAAATTACTATGCTAACAAATATCAAATAAGGGTTAATCCTCAATATGTCGTACCATTTTTAATTCAGGTTCAGAATAGAATCATAGGCGAAATTGCTATTCAAATGGGTAATAGGGAATTTGAAAATTGGCCAGATCTTGAATCATTTTTGAAAAATTCTTACGAAGACCGCCGAGGATCTGTACAGATTTTCCTCGAACTGACTTCGATTAATCACAACTCTAATGAATCCCCGCTTGAATTTTATAATAGAGTCATGAGTTTGTACAACGCTGTTCAAGCGAGAGTATCATTAGAACAAAATGGAAACCCTGAAGTCATTGAATGTCTTAGAGTTGTTTTTTTCGAAAGATGTGTCAGGAGAATTCTTTTAAGTAAAATGAGAGAACCTTATGGCAGTTATCTTCGTAATCGTCATCCTGTTGATTTAACTGAAGCTCAGCGCATGTTACTTGAATTTATTCCCTCCCAAGTTGAAAATTTTGCACCAATGAAATCAACGCAGTATAAAACTAATGTGCAACAGTCCCCTAAGAATGTAAATGTAAATTTTAATAACCGTAATCTAAATTCTCGACCTATAAATCAACAGAACAGCCGCCCACAAAATAACGCTCAAAATAGAAATGCAAACCTCCAGCAAAATTTTTCTAACAACCAAAATTCTCAGCGTTATAATTCTTTTAATCAAAATTGGCGCCAAAATACTTCGCCCCAACAACATTTTCAACGTAACTCAAGTTACAATAATCAAGGTCGTCCCGAACCAATGGAAATTAGTGCTCAATCGAGGCTTTTTCAGAACGACGTCGTTGATGTGTCATCTACAAATAATGAGAGTGTAAGTACTGTCCCTGAGCAATCCTTATCATTTTGTGAAGACACAAATCTTCATAACAATGAGGAAAATTGTGTCATCGAAGAAAACGAAAATTTTCAGGTCTCAGCCTCGGAACAACAAGTACCATAACTTGTTTTAACCTCAAATCAGATGTCCTTCCATTTATTAATGTACCTATTCAAAAACGTTTATTTAAAACCCTCATTGATACTGGTTCAACCCGATCTTTCATTCACCCCAATTTAGCCGAGCGTTTATGGCCAAATTCCATTCAGAAGATAAATCCTTTTATCATTAAAACTGCCGTTGGATCTCAACAAGGAGACAAAAAAGTTAGTATTCATCTTACCGCTCCTTTTCAGAATCAATTAAATTTAGATTTCCATTTGTTCAACTTTCATGAAAATTTTGATATTCTTCTAGGTAGTAGTGATAATTTAGAACTTTTGCAGATGATGTGTGATTATAAAAATAATATTGTGACTCTCGATAATATAGCATTTGAACTGAAGAAAGAAAAAACTCAACCTTCGTTAAATAAAATTTCTGTTGAACCGTTTTCAGACACTGTAATTAAAATCCCCATTTGTAACATCCGTAACGGAACTGCTTTAATTCCTCAAGTAAAATTTGACGACAAAACTGAAATTTCTGAAGGAATTGTTGCTGTAGTAGATCATTATGCACTTTGCCAAATAACTAACAACTCTAAATTCAAAAAAAATATTGAAATTTCTTCTATGCAGGCAGAAATTATAGATGAAAACGAAATTGGAACAGTGAAAACAACTGAACAACACTACGATGTTGACTTCTCTAAAATTAGGAGAGAACATATGTCGTTAGAAGAAAGGTTAGCTACAGAAAAATTGATTTCTCAGTTTAAGTCAATCATACCACGAGACGGAGAACCCCTAACCTTTGGCCACACAATAAAGCACAAAATTAATACAGGCGATCATCCGCCTAGTTACACGAAAAATTATCGTTACCCGCATGTGCTCAAAGACGAGGTTTACCGTCAAGTAAGTGAGATGCTTAAACAGAAAATAATACGTCCTAGCTATTCACCATGGAGCTCACCAGTGTGGATAGTGCCAAAAAAACTAGATGCGTCTGGTGAACAAAAATGGAGAGTAGTTATTGACTATCGCAAAGTAAATGAGAAGACTGTTGGCGATAAGTATCCCATTCCCAACATCAATGATATTTTAGATAGATTAGGAAATGCTAAATATTTTACAACAATAGATTTAACTAGTGGTTTCCATCAGATTGAAATGGATGAAGATAGTATCCCAAAAACAGCATTTTCCATAGAACAAGGCCATTTTGAATTTGTCCGCATGCCATTTGGACTCCGAAATGCCCCCCCTACCTTTCAGCGAGTTATGGATAACATTCTTCGAGGATACATTAACAAATTTTGTATGGTATATCTCGATAATATAATTATTTTCTCTAGCTCCCTGCAAGAACATGTTCACCATTGTAAATTGATTTTCAGAAGGTTACAACAATTTAACATGAAAGTTCAGTTGGACAAGAGTGAATTTTTTCGAAAAGAGGTAGCATATTTAGGACATCTCATAACACCAGAAGGAGTTAAACCGAACCCTGATAAAATAAAGGCTATTCAGAGGTATAAAATCCCTGAAACCAAAACTGAAATTAAAGGATTTTTAGGCCTTTTAGGCTACTATAGAAAATTTATACCAAACTTTGCTGATTTAACTAAACCTCTCACTGTCAAATTGAAAAAGAATAGTAAAATTGATCCATCTGATGAGAATTACGTTAAATGTGTAGAAACATGTAAGAAACTTTTATGTAATGATCCAATACTTTCTTATCCCGATTTTTCAAAACCTTTTATACTGACTACTGATGCTTCAAACGTAGGTTTAGGTGCTGTGTTATCGCAAGGTAAAGTTGGTAGTGACAAACCTGTATGCTATGCCTCCAGAACCCTAAACGATTCTGAGCAGAAACTTTCAACTACCGAAAAAGAATGTTTAGCAATAATTTATGGGGTCAAACAATTCCGCCCGTATTTGTTCGGCCGAGAATTTGTAATTTATACTGACCATCAACCTTTGAAGTGGCTTTTTAATCTTAAGGAACCAAATGCAAAATTGATGAGATGGAAACTAATGTTAGAAGAGTATTCCTATACTATAGAGTATAAACCAGGTAAAATTAACCAAAATGCTGATGCCATTAGTCGCCAACCTGTAATTGATGTACAAAATGACACCCACACCCTACTAAATTTTGAAATTGAGTCCCTTTTTGTTGAACCAGACGATGATATTCTCGATGATATAGATAATTTAGATCAAAATGAAAGTGTCGAAACCTCAGGTGACGACGATAATGTCACCATTCATTCTAATAGGGAAACCAGCGATGTAACTAATATTCCAATAGTGGTAAGGCCTATTAATCATGCCCTTCACCAGATTATCATTAAGCGAAGTAGTCATCTGAATCATGGTAAAAAAATTGAAGAAATGTCTGTTTTCAACAAAAACAGAATAACGATTTTTCTACCAGAAACTGATTTAAACAATTTTATCAAAGAAACAATCCAAACTTGTTGTAACCCCAATACAAGCTACGGCATATTTTTTGACAATCCTGAAGACTATCCTATTTTTACAAATATCATCCAAAAAAATTTCCAAAACTTGAAACTACTTCGTTATACCAAATTTATGTTAGATGTAGAAGATGAAATTGATCAGTTAGCACTTTGTTCTCAACAGCATGATAGTCTCACAAACCATCGAGGAATAAATGAAAATTTAGCAGCATTAAAATTGAAATATTACTGGCCTAACATGAAAGAAACCATGTCGAGAATTATCAATAATTGTGAAATTTGTCAATTAAACAAATACGAAAGACGACCTCCTAAACCTCCTCTTGAAAAAACTGAAACTCCTCATGGGCCTTTCGAACATGTTATGACAGATTTATTTCATATGGGTAAAGAAACATTCCTCACTGCAATAGATGTATTTTCAAAATTTGGCTTTGGGTACAAATTAACCTCGAAAAATGGTATCAATATTTCCGAAAAATTAAAAGAATTCTTTAGTCAACATAGAATCCCCCATCAAATCACCTTTGACAGTGGTAGCGAATTCAGTAATTTAGTAAAAGAATTATTACAAGTTCATAAAATTCATCCTCACATTACATCTATAGGTCACCATAGTAGCACAAGTGACATCGAAAGACTACATTCAACTCTTATTGAACATGTACGTCTCTTGAAAGCCCAACCAGAATTTAGGAACTGCTCAATCAAAGAACTTATAGACCTAGCTTTGATAGCTTACAACGAAAGCATTCACAGTACCACCAAATTGAAACCTGTTGATATTTTATACCCTCAGAGAAAATTGCTTGATGATTTGACTGAGGATAATTTGATCAACCCTGAAAACCAAACTCGTAAAGACCAAATAAAAGCCTTGTATAACTTGATTCATGAGAGAAATGAAACTGCTAAAATCTCTAGAAACGAAAAGGTTAATGAAAGTAGAAAGCAACAGGAAATGCCCAATAATATTTACTACAAAACCAATCGTAGGAACAAAATGGATGCACCCTTCGCAAAACTTAAGCCCATTGAACAACAGCCCCATAATGTCATATTAGGTACAAATCCAAAACAAAATCAAAGAAAAAAAGTGCATTTAGAACAAATGAAACCTAAAAGACACTTTACGTCTGTTCCAGGTGGTGCTACTCAAACATCGCCGGCATCGGACTTGAAGTAAAAAATATAACGGAGAACACAGGAATTCTTCCTATTCATCTCGGTCATGCAAAAATTCAAACGTCTCAACACACCATTTTTCACTATTTTCCCATCGACCAATTAATAATCGAAAAAAGCAAATTAGATTCAATAGTTACCAATTTTAGTTCAATTATGACCCTCTGGATCTTCATGAAGACTCTGAACAGCTCAAAACTCTTCGCTACCTTCATAGAAAAACAGAAGAAAAATTAGAATATTTTGGATTTAAAAATACGTTTCAATCACGCAGAAAACGAGGAGCTATGAATTTTGTTGGCACTGGTTTTAATTGGCTTTTTGGCACCCTTGGTGCAAATGACAAAGAAGTTTATGACAAGGTTATCAATGAAATGAATAAAAATGAAATTCAGAATTCTAGGCAAATTCAAGATGTTTGGTCAGTAAATGTTGCAGCGATGACAAGGATTAACGACACCCTTAGAGAAATTACTATTAATGAACAGAATCTATTAAATTATACTCGAGAAACTTCTCGGGAGGTAAAATTGTTAGAATTTAAGGTTAATTTAAGCATTGTCATAAATAGATATCAATTACTATTAGAAGCCGTGGAAAACTTGGAAAATTCACTAGGCTTCTGTAAACTTAAAACTTTACACCCGTCAATTATTACAGGAAGTACCTTACTGCAGCATCTAAAAAATATAGAATCAGATCTCAATCAAAAACTACCAGTTGAGCCTATTTTTGAAAATTTACCGTTGTATGAAAACCTCCTTAGCATTGATTGTGCATTTAATACACATCAAATTTTATATTTCATTCATGTACCATTATTTAATAGTAAAATGTTCCCGCTAGTTAAATTACACCCTCTACCCTTTTTGTACAGTCACTTACACTTGCTTGTCACATTAAATTCACCGTCACTAATTCAAACCCAAGATGAAATTCTAGGATATGGCAGCTGTAAAAATATAAAAGAAGACATCTACTTATGCAGCGGAAAGTACCTAAAATCACCTGAATGTGAAACAAGCTTGTATCTCCACGCGGATGCTCGAAATTGCACAATTTTACCCATCTCACCTAAAACAAGTTTAGAACTAATACCGAATACTAATAAAATACTTGGATACCTTCCTGAACCATCCATCGTTACCACCACCTGCAATGGCTACGTTGAGCGATTCAAATATCAAGGACTGTACTTATTCACTCTAAATGGATGCGCAATTTCGGTCAAGAACTTCACTTGGAACCTCACATCAGTCTCCAGCAGCAAAATTGAACTTCCAGAAATTCACAAGCTTCCAAATTTCAAACTCATTGAACCTATCTTAAAAAAGATATATCTACCAGACGAAAATATTAAAGTTCCCACTCTACATCCAGTTGAAATCAACCTTGGCAATAATAGTTTAGAAGTGAAGATCATCATTGCTCTTGTTGCACTCATCGTTTTAATTTCGCTAATCGCATTTTACTTTTATAAATTTCCTCAGTTAAGAAGAAGAAGTGAAACAAACGGCAATTCAGACAATTTTGCCTTACCGAAATCAGTTTCACCCACAATATCAGGTTTAGCATCTCAGCCTACTACAATTTTAAGCCAAAACCCCACTTTTGACCCTGCAACTTTTAAATTTTCTTCAAATTAAAAAAAAAAAAAAAATTTAAATTGCAGTGCCCAATCTAATGGGGGAGGAGTAATATGCGTCACACTGATGCACTCTTTATCTTTTATCTATAAAAGTCCAAAGGGTGTATCACCGACAAACTAAACGCAAAGTCTGAATCATGATGTAATTCTAATATAAATCAATTCTAATATAATTATTTATATTAGAATTACGTCATATGAGATAGCAGATTGCAGGGTCCAACTATTAATTTTTGATGGGAACACGGATCACTCTGATCGGGCGGTTCCCATCGCGTGTTGCTGTCCTTTCTTTGTTCCAGAATTTCATTATATTACTTGTATTTTTTGTTCCTCAATATATATATTTCACTTATTTTTATATTGAAGTTCATTTTATTTATTAAAAACCTCTCTAAGTAATATTAACTTAAGAGAGAATATTACTCACGCGAACGCTGGTTCGCGTTCGCTCTGGTGAGGCATACCTTGCGACGCAACGCTGCGTATCCTGCACGGTACATCTTCCCGCTTTTGTCCATTTGTAATTTATGTAGTTTATGTTATTTTCCCCCCGGAAAATGTGAACATTTTACAGTCAAAGCTATTGGAAACTCCTCCTCTTATTTTTTCTGATATTCGTGTCATTGATTCCTAAATTAAAACGTCACTTTTCTTATTGTGATATTTCTGGTTCTGAATTATTACAGAAAGTACAAAAAAATGGTTTTTTTACAGCCTAAACGATACGCAGACAGTCATCGATCAATATCTACCCATTATACATCAGTGGAAGTCACCTATCAATGACAAAACACCTTGAATCCCTTGCGAAATGCCAAAACTTTCGCGAAAGCGTCGCGTGCGCTGCGAACGATCGCGTTCGCCCTGGTGTGGCCACTTGCATTGAAATACATGGCTTGGATTTTTTTAGTAGCGTTCACTTAGGTGTGGCACGGGCTTGAGTCGCCTTGTTCTCTGCTTATTTCGTCGGCCATCTTGCCTGCAATGATTTTAAACTGCTCCGTCACTGAATTTGTGGCGCGAAGTCAGATGAGCATACCTGTATAATCTATAACTTTGAGGTGCGGTGGGGTTGTCTGTCCATGTTTGATTCAATTATTGTTACGTGGGATGATGAAATCGAAGGTATTTCAGAGAGAAGGGTTCATTACTTGCTATAGGTAGATTTGCTCTTTCCTAGAAATCAGCGTTTCAATTGGATTGGGATGCTTCCGGAAGAGCACATTTTCTGCTTTAGGAGACCGTCTCGTTTGTTTCCCGCGGACTGACTCAATTAGCAATAGAGCGAAACTTTTTACCCATTGCTTTTCACGGTATCTAATTTCATCTCTCAGCAGCGTTGCCGTACCGAACGTAGAGAGTGAGCCCGCGCCTACCCTGAAAATTTTTGATGAAACTATTTACATTAGTCACTTGTCTGCCGTTACTCTGGTGATTCTTCAGCGTTTAGTGCCGATTTCCGCCACCAAAGCGTCTCCGTTCGATTTACGTCAAATTACAGGCCGAAAGTCTAATTTTGAGAAAACGGAGTATCAGTCACTAAATAATTATCCGAAGAACGCCTCAGCAAAATATCTCGTCAATAACTTCCAACATAAAAGGCTGAAATTAGTGAAAGTACAAAAAAATGAAGTATCGCATTTCGATGTACAAGAATCGATTTGCCATGTTCCATTTGTTGATACTTTCAGCCTTATTTTTGTAGTTATTGACGAGAAATTTTGCAGAGATATTCTTCACACGATTACCGACCTGTAATTTGACATTAATCGAACGGTAGCGCTCTGGTGGCAGGAATTGGCTCTAAACGCTGAAGTATCACCTTCAATAATAACGTTGTCGTTGAAAGTCCTTTAAGGTAATTCTATGGCAAACTCTCTGTAATGGAAACTACTTCCGTAATGGAAATTTTACGGAAGGTTTTACTGCGTTAAAGCTGAACTTTTCCGATAAAGCCACAGAAGAATAAATTCAACTTCAGGAAACCCGTTACCTTACATTAATTTTATTGCTCTCATTTTCAAAAAAAAAAAAAAAAAAAAAAAAAAAATTAAGAATTCGGAGGTGTGTAAAAGGTTATTTCGATTCCCCCCCCCCCCGTTTCTTTGCGGCTTTGCCGCGGAAAAGCTCCGTTCAACCGTAGGCAAACCTTCCGTAAAATTTCTGTTTACGTCAAAAAAATTATTCCAATTTTGACCGTTTTCTTGGGGCGGGGGCGTGTGTAAAACCTTAGGTTTTCGCCTTTCGGTCCATTTTTGCGACTTGGGTTATTTTATTTTTATGTACCTTTATTTGACGTTGGAGTGGAAAGAGTTAATTTTACAGATTTCACACAGAATGGAGCACTTTCAAGGTTTTGACGTTGAGCAAATCTGTATTGTTTAAAAGAAAAACAAAAGGACTTCATTCAATCAGAGCCAGAATGGAAAGGTATAATATAAAAGATAGGTTATGAAAAACGTAAGAAAAGAAATCATACCTATATGTTTTTCATTCATTGGCATGGTTGCCAGTTTTGATCACATTTCAATAAAATTGACTATCAATTGGAACATGAAATGCTGTGAAAATAACGATGGAACCAATTTAAAAGTCCTAAGCTCACTCTTCGCAGAGAAAACCAAGCTCAAAGTTAAGATGAACCACGCACCACTTATTTATACTTGCAACCCTAGCAAAAGAACATGTAACCTTCGAATTGGAACAACAAGATTTTTGCATTGCATATTATTGTTTATTGCACCCCAAACAAAAGAACATAATGCATGAAATTGAGTTCCGTCCTCCTGAAACTTTTTTCGTCGGTACCTTCGACCTCCGTGTTCCTCGTAACAAAATCTGAAAAAAACCAACTTCCTTTACTGTCTGAAAATCAAATGCAACAGCTTTATTGCTCCAATTCGTATGTCGTGTGCTTTTGTTTTTGAGGTAGGTATACTGACTGGGGTTGCGGACTTTCGTTTTTGGTCTCAACAATACATTTTCTGAGCAATTTACATCAAAATTAATAGTCCATTTGAAAACAGAAAAACTGCCCATCTAGAGAAATCCGTATTATGGAGCTAATATACGGTCTTCAACCGCTTTCCAGAAATTCCGATTTTTTCCCTTGGTACGGCAGCTTTTTCAACGCCACGAAGTGTAACGACTCAATTTTTAAACCAGCCTTTGTCAGAGGCACCATGATTTGTTTTGTGTGTTTTGTTTGGAGGAGGGGGGAGGGCACGGGTTTTTGACACTGGAGGCTGTTGTTGCTTTCATCCAGTGCTCGCACAGTATCCCCTACCCCCGTGTACCATCTATTAATGAATGCGTATAGTATTTACATACATATGCAATATGCATATTATAGGATACCGTCAAGCCCTCTGCGTTACTTCCTGTGAAGGTTTTTGTGTGCGAGGACATTAGTTACCGTACCGACCTCGTTCAATGCATTTCTGAATGCATGGATGCAATATGAGGCGGACTCAGAAATCCCTCGATCTCAAAATCAGAGCTCCGCCATTTGCCGAAAACCTTTGCTATAATCATGGTACAGTGAGGTGAAGTCAGGAATAGGTCTGTTGCGTGCTTTTGCTACAGCAGTAAAACATATTGATTCCAACGTACTTAAATTTTGGCGAAAATAACGACGCACGTATTGATTATTTTCAAAAGTCACTCATCAACTCAGGAAATGACTTCCATTCAACATCCTCAAAAACGCTTCACTATGCCTGGTTTCGCGACTAAAACTGCCGAAATCAATAAGATATATGTATTTAATAATGAACTTTACTTTTGGAGGTTAGTATCACCTAAATGTTTTTGCTGTTGTTGTGGAGGGCGGTCATCCGCATCCGGTGAGAATTCAGGCGATTCCAATCTCCAAATGCATCGTTTATTCTGTGATTTCGGCAGTATTAGTCGTGGAACGAAGCATAATGAAGCATTCTCGAGGACAAAGAATTCATAATTGCGAAAAGGCTGTATAAAGGTTGTGGAGCAAGTTGGCGAGTTAGACCGAAGAGAACTACTTTGCAGAGCTGAAACGCCGTTTTGCGAATAATTTATAGCATTTTTCAATGAGGCTGTGTATACACTTTCGTTCCAAGCGATTAAAAGGTTGATTCGGATGTAAAATTGTCCAAAAATAACGACAACACCTCTAAAAACGTACGAGATCAACTCTTAAACTCATAAAATGCTTTTAAACGCGCTATCGTAATGGTGATGTTGACACTAATATTAGGAGATTCCCATTTTGGTTTCGTCACTCTTTCTATGCTGGGAAGGACAATGGGTCTGTTGCAAACTTTTGCTACAACGATTAAGAGAGATTGATCTAATGTAAAATCGCCTGAAAAGTCCATTGGTGGCATCAGAAAGTCATACCTAAAATGCAATAATAAACTCACAAGAGGCGTTTAATGAGATCCAAGATGGCAAAGAAATATCGAGCAATTTGTATGCATGCACCACAAACATCCAAGGATAGCCAACCTCACAATATCGATCAGAACCAATCACAACGTCAACAAACACATAACCTCTACTGAGTCTACCTCCAGTGAGGTTGTCAATTGTCAAAGTTGGCTATCCTTGGATGTTCGTGGTGCGCTGCATACAAATTGCTTGATATTTCTCAGCCATCTTGGATTTCATTAAACGTCTCTTGTGAGTTTATTATTGCATTTTATGACTTTCTGATGCCACCAATGGACTTTTCAGGCGATTTTACACTAGATTATACACTTTTAATCGTTGTAGCTAAAGTTTGCAACAGAACCATTCACAGAGTCACTATAGCCACCAGAGGAGTAATTATCAGCCGATGATGCGAGTGATATCGTGAAATCTGATGATACGGGCGTCAAAGAAAATTCGAATCTTAATGGCCTCTTTTTGATGGAATGACAGTATTATTAGATGGGAATCTCTCATTATTCGTGCAAAGCACCGGCATTATGATCGCGCGTTTAAAAGCATTTTTTGAGTTTAGCAGTAGATCTTGAAAGTTTTTAATGCTACCTATATGCTATCGTTATTTTTGGAGGTTTTTACATTTGAACTAGTACTTTCATTGCTTGTAGCAAAAGTGTGTAACAGCCTTATTCATTCACCGATGGTTCCGCCAGTTAAGAAAATATTACATGGTTAAGTTGATTGTGTTTATGAATGAGAGTCTCTGTATAGTGTATATGAAAGAGTCTCGCCATACGGGGCACAGATTCTGATTTCCTGCTGGATTTTAGGCTTTCACAGAGCTCAAGAAGGCGTTCTGTACTATTCTCCATAATATGACTGTTGGATCACCCCTACGAGGAGTGGACGCTTCCTTCGCCTGCTTCTTCACGTGCGGCGAGACTCTTCAATATCAAGGGACTCTAGTATGAATGTACTGTATGAAAATACTCACATCATCTGTAATCTTTTATCAACCGGTGAAGTCGATAACCTTAAAAAAACTTGCTGATATTTTAAAAATATAACGGCGATTACACAGATTGAGAAAATATTACAGAATTTTCGTGCAGTACAATCATACAATGAACTGAGCTGTGTAATCTTTTCTCAACCGGTGGAATCATCGGTGAATTGAATAAAAACGACTTTAATTTTACGCAAAACGGCAGCTATGCAACTTTGCAACGCCGCCGCGGCGAGACGACCCTACTTTCAAGCCACTGCCCCCGCTCGGAATCTGCCCTCCTTGTACCTCCACCGCGGGATCAAACAACATCGAGAATTGTCTGACTATGTATTTTATCTGTGCGAAAGTCAAATTACAAACGGATAGGTACTCGTCCGACGTTGAGGACGCTTTTGCAGCCGTATACATAAAAGCCCGCAGCTCATAAAAAGTGATCTAAACTATGATTTCCTGTTGTTCTTGGAATCTATGTTTCAAATTTACGTCGATCCTGAAAACCGTTATGTTATTCTATTTTTAAATTCCGCGGAAACCTAGACACCAAAGGGTCGTATCAAATCAATTTCGATTATTTTTAATGAGCTACGCTTCTTGATTTAGGACCGAAATCTCGTTCAATTTGTCGAAAAGGTAACCATTTTTAATCATACTTTGGTATACGGACCGAATTCATTGTCTGTCAATTCTCGGAATTTTTTGATCCCTGCGGCGAGTAGTCGAATCAGACGTGATCCGAGTAAGTGCAGCGGATAGGGTTGTCCTGATTACCGATTAGCTATCGAGTAATCGATTGATCAGTTCCCAAATTAATCGATTATTCAATCGATAATCTTTCGACCGATTAAGCGAAAAAATCCATTAGTTCAGAAATATCAATAATCGAAAAAGTAATCGTACGATCGAATAATCCAGTAAAATTTAGACATATTTTGAAATATTTTGAGGTACTTTCACTATAATTTTTGGTGGTTTTATTGGCAGCGTTATTTTTTATTTTTTTTTTTTTTTTCGATTAATAATCGATTAAATTGATTAATGGGTTTTTACATCACAATCGATCGAAAATTTTGAGAGTGAATCGGTTTCGACTAATCGATTAGTCAACAAATCGCACAACCCTAGCAGCGGCTTGAAAACGGGGGCTCGGTTGGCGGCTGCCTAGGAAAAGTCCCTCATTATCCTGAACAGAGTTTAGTTATTTATCAATCTATTTTTCCCGATCAATCAAAAATCAAATACATCTATTCACGTTATGACGATAGCCACGCGTGAGCTTTGTTTAAATATTCCTGATATTATTTTTCCTTCGATTTGATGATGACTTCTTTACCTACTTAAGCGCGTTGTTAAATGAAACGGCCGCAGAGAATTTAATAGGTACGCTGTCATATTTACCAGAGCTGTATACATGTTACAGGACAAACCCGATTTTAGGCAAAACTAGTTTGGCCTAGGCCGAGCTGTTTTTATTTAAGGAGATTTAGTTTGGCCTGGAGAATTTTAGGCCAAACTAGTTTGGCCTGGTGAATTTTAGGCCAAACTAGTTTGTCCTAGGCCCAACAGGTTTAGCCTAGAGAATTTTAGGCCAAACTAGTTTGTCCTGCACATAATCAGTTTGGCCTGAACATTTTTAGGCCAAACTAGTTTGGCCTGCACATAATCAGTTTGGCCTGAACATTTTTAGGCCGAACTGGTTGGGCCTAGGACAAACTGTTTCAGCCTAAAAAACGCTAGGCTTGACCAATTGGATTATATTTTGCTGCGGCAAATGAATAAATAAGGCGAATGATTGAACTGGTTACGGAGGAGAAACTTTATTTGAGATAAATTATCTGCAATCCGAAAATTCTCTAAAACTGTGGTAACTTAAGACGTAAAAAATAATGACTTAAAAACTTACGTTAAAAATGCTGCCTAAAATCCTCCTTTAAACTGCTTTTAACTCTATTGCAGAACTGCACTAACACTATCATTAATCCAATAATTGAAACTGACGAAATGTAAACAGATCACTCGGCAGAAATAACTGGTCGAGATGCGCACGTGTAGATGACATTCCTTGCACAGTTCATTAACCACACGAGACTCATAATGAGATAGAGATGCTCCTTAATAATGTAAAAAAGTAATACGTTCCCGAATAAATCTTTGGTGCACTTATCAGAAGTCCCGTGGTGTAATCATGGTCACGGCTTCTGCCCAGAGAAATGGAGGTTCTGGGTTCGCTTCCAATCCCGACGTTGAGTTTTTTAATTTTACTTTTTCCTTTTTTGTCATTGGAAAATGCGAACATTATACGAAACTACTTTTTCCTCGGCCTAACTAGTTTGTCCTGCGTCGTCACTTCCGGCCAAACTAGTTTGTCCTGCACATAATCAGTTTGGCCTGAACATTTTCAGGCCGAACTAGATCGGCCTGCACATTATCAGTTTGGCCTGAAGAATTTTAGGCCAAACTAGTTTGGCCTGGTGAATTTTAGGCCAAACTAGTTTGTCCTAGGCCCAACCGGCTTGGCCTAGAGAATTTTAGGCCGAACTAGTTTTTTTTGTTCCGCTCAGGCCAAACCGGTTCGGCCTAGGACAAACTAGTCCTTCACTGCATGGGATTTTTTTTTTCAACCAAAACTGGATTTTTCGATTCATTAAGTGGTCACATATATGGGAAAAATAGCAAAAAAAATAATTAGACAGTTTTTCGGTGAAAATTCTCATTTTTCCATGTTTGTCTTGTTTTTTACAAGTGCTATAACACCATAAGAAATGGCGAGAAAAAAAAACAATTTTTTGTTTTCAAAATTTTCAAAAAAATAAGAATTTTTTCCTTTAATTGGATTTTTCAAAGAGCAAATGCCAGAAGCTAAGAAAAAATAATGAAATTGGGGTTGAATTGGATACGGGGACAAATTTGTCCCCCAACCATGATTTCTTTTATTAAATGCATTATAATGAGTGCTGGTGGTCTTTTGAAAAATGTTTGCGCCCCTTTTTATGTTTTCTTATAATAATGTGACACTGGTGATACAATTTGGAATAAGTCAAAATATACATTACAATGTCCGATATAGGGCTTTTTACATCATGTATCACCAGTGATACACCATGCAGTGTAGGGCTAGTTTGGCCTAAAATCGGGTTTGTCCTGTAACATACACATAGATTCGATTTTGTCAGGGCCAAACTGGACATTTACGTTTATCTTCCCTTGAGCCTTTGCAGCCGACTGCGGGATGCGTTTATTACGATAAAGGCAAACATGCAATCGGGACTCTTTGGAGGCGCCGTTTGGGAGTCATCGTTGCCTCAATCACGAGTGTAGCCTTGCGGTACGGGAAATCCGAACATAGTTCAAGTGCCATTTGCTGACAATTTTTGAAAATGAGATAGCGACAGCTTTAATGCATTAGCATCCAGCTCACCATGCTTGATTTAAGAGGGAGGGGATGGTGATGAAAACTTCATTTGCGAGGAATGTATTACGTCTAACTGGAGTCGCGTAATGGTGATAGGAGGGTTCCATTAACCGGGGGTTGCTGTATAGGAAATTGCGTAATTAGCGGAAGGCATATTCAGGAAAGGCTGGTTACTTGGGTTTGAAGTAGTCTAATTAATAAGGAGGTTTGGCTTAAGGGGGAGTTACAGCTGACACGAGCCTTTTTTGAAAATTATAAACATTACCCTCTCGCCATTGATGAATTTTGTCAAGTTCTTCTCCATTTTTACTACATTATTTAACCCTTCACTAAATGAGATTTTTTTTTTTTTTTATATATCAAAAATGGATTCTTCAATTCACTAGCTAGGTGGTCAAGTATTTGAGAAAAGTAGCAAAAAAAAAAATAAATATATAATTGGACAGTTTTCTGGTACCAATGCGGCAGCTAAGATGGTCTGAAATGTCCTGTTATTTATAAAGAGAATGATAGTACTTGATTTATTTTATTTTATTTTATTTTCCAAATTGATACATATAATGCCTCAAGGGCTAAAGTACAAGTCAAAAAAGAAAAGAATAATTGCTCCAAAGGTGAAATTACAAATAATAATATAATTACATTAAGCCTCCAAGAGCTCATTCACACTGTAAAAAGCCTTATCCAGGAGAAAGCTGAGCAAGTCGTTTAAAAATTTAGAAACATCCCCATCCCTGAAGACAGATTTAAGTCCCCAAGGAAGGGCATTGAATAATTGCACTGATGAGAATCCTACGCTGCGCATCGTTACAGATAGTCTGACAAATGAGTTTTTTACATCTCTGTGTCGACTATTGTAAGAATGCGCAGGCGTAAGACTCTCAGGAGTGATTATGTTGTTAAAAATAGCAAACTTGATGCACTCCAAAATATACATGGATGGAAGAGTGAGAAGTCCCTTTTTAATGAATAACTGCCGGCACGAAGAATTAACTGGCCTATTATTAAGGATCCTGACGAGTTTTTTCTGCTCTATAAAAACATCATGGGCACTGGGACATCGTCCCCATAAAATTAATCCATACCTAAGATGGGATACTATATTAGCGTGATAGAAAGCTAAACAGCAGTGGGGAGAAGAAATTTTGACTAAATTTCTAAGGGCCCAAACAGATGATTGCAGCTTCGAAACCACAGAAGCAACTTGAGTTCTCCAGCTTAAATGCCTATCTAAGTGCAAGCCTAAGAGTTTTACGTCTTCTAAGAGGTTAATTTGAACAGAATCGTTAAAAGTGACTGAATTTGCAATAGGTGTACAAGTGGCTGAGGGCATATAAAGTAGTGCTTGAGTCTTAGGTTCATTAACTATCAACCCATTTGCATCAAACCATGAAAAGGCCTGGTTATATAAGTTTTGAAGCCTTACTAGCAAATTTTCTCCTGAAATAACGGCTGAAGAGTCATCGGCAAAAATGAAAGTTGAACATGAGACATTGCAGGAAAGATCATTGATAAAAATTATGAATAGAAGAGGTCCCAAAATGGAGCCTTGGGGTACTCCTGTAAGGATTCCCCGGGCACCAGAGAAGACTGGACCATTTAGAGAATCAATTTTTACAGTTTGTTGGCGGTTGGATAAATAAGATCGCATAAGCGATAGGGCACTTTCACTCAAACCATAATATTCTAGCTTTTTCAAGAGTAAGGAGTGGTCAAGAAGGTCAAAGGCTTTGGTAAGATCAAAATGAACACTAGCAACAGAATTTTTACATTCAAAGGCCTTATAAACAGCATCAAGAAGACTGTGAATAGCTTGTATTGTAGACTTCCCTCTACGAAAACCGAATTGATTAGGACTCAGTAACTTATTCATTTCAAAGTGAAGAATTAGTTGATTAAATAACACTTTTTCAAAAACCTTCGATAAAAATGGCAAGACTGAAATTGGACGGTAATTATCGATAAGTTTTTTGTCGCCTTTTTTATATAGAGGAGTCACATGGGCCAGTTTAAGATTATTTGGAAAAATACTCCTTGTGATGCATGAATTAATGACACTAAGTAAATGAGGGCCTATAATAGAAAAGTAATCAACAAAAATGAAAGACGGCAATTCCCCGTTTATATCAGCATGACTGGGTTTCAATGATTTTACACAAGTCTCAAGTTGGTAAATATCAATAGGTCTGAAAGAAAATTCATGAAGATTGTTGACAGGAAATTTTGATAAAAATTTAAGAGCATCATCAGAATTGATTTTAGAAGGAAATTGGGATGAGAGAGAGGTTAAAAATTCATTAAAAGCATTAGCGATATCCATTGGGCAGTTGAGCTCTTCATTTTTGTAGAATATAGAGTCAATAAAACGATAAGGTTTGGTTTTTGTTTCGTCATTAATTAATTTCCATACTGTCTTAGATTTATTAGAAGATTTATTAATCATCTCATCAACGTTATCCCGACGACATTGATACAACTTTCGTTTAAAAGCTCTATTTGCCATGTTGCTCCATTTTTTAAACTTTTTTAACCCACTTGACTTGAAAAGTAGGTAGGAATGTTTTCTCTCCTCATATAAATCATCTAACTCAGCGCAATTTACTCTTTTGTTGGGCTTCTTTTTATTGCAGTTAACTTCACGCAGAGGACAGCAAAGATCCATCAAAGAGTAAATCTTGTTGACAAGTTGATCACATGCTAGAGATGGATTTTCAAGTGATAAGAAATTAAAAGAAAAATTATAATTTAACTGTGATCTAAGTTGAAGGAGACTCTCAGCAGATAAAACCCGGGTTAGTCTACTACCAGCCTCGGTGTTTCGAAAAGAGTCAAATGTGAGAGAAACTATTTGACCGATGTGATCTGAAAGGCCAGGGTCCCATAAGACTGGGTCCATGACTGAAATGTTCGTAAAGCAATTGTCAATTAGGGTTTTTCTTTGCTTGAAAATTCTTGACGGATTATCTTTGAAGAGAGGACTAATATTGAAGCTTCTAATGAGGTTAACAAAATAGACCACATTTTTACAGGAGGAATTAAGAAAGTCAAGATTAAAATCACCAGATATAAAATAAAGATAATTTTTGTCTGATAAAATGGAAAGTAGAGTTTCCATTTTCGAAAAAAATATTTCTAGGTTGCCAGCTGGCGGGCTATAGATTGAAATAAAGTACTATGGTTTATTTAAATGGAAGTTATAGACACTCTTAACACATATGGCGCTAATTTCAATGATAGATTCTGATGACAGACCACTAAGAAACTGACACGTAGAATACTGAATACCGGGTCTAACATAAATAGCCGACCCACCAGCCCGGGCAAGGCTTCTGCCAAAAAAATCAGCACAGTTAAAATTACTGAGAGAAATAGGTTGCAACAATCGAAACCATGGTTCAGTTATGGAAACAATATCCAAAGGTCTATTAAGTTTCTCAAGAGCAAAAGAAAATAAATGAGATTTATTACAAATACTGCGAATATTAAAATTGAGCACAGATATAAGACTTGCGTTTTTTCTACTAATAGTACGGTCACAATCAGAGGATTTGATGCTATTTTCTGTGACACTAATTTTTTTTTTTTTTTGCGTTTACTATCTGCATTATTATCACCATAAGCACTTCTATCGTGTGCAAAGGCACTATCCATCTTTATTTGCAATAAAGTTTCGTCTGAAGAAATTAGTTTAAAGTCATTGATGAACTTAGAACAATGGTGCCTTTTGTTTTTTCATGAGTGTCCCAGTTTTGGAGATACACACGTGTAAAGTTGTAAAAATGTGTGTGCGTAGTGACGTCACAACTCGAAATTCCCTTTTAAAACTATGTATTTTGGGCCAAATTCTCATCTCCGGAACAATGGGACTCAATTAGAAACCAAAGACATCCTTGTTCTCAGATCATCAAGTACTTTCATTTTCTTTTGAAAAAAACACAAAATATTAGAATTGCTGTGGGCTGCCTGGCATCTCGATCTCGCAGGTGGTTCACGGAGGAACGTGAAAGTTGACCTAAAAGTGAAAAGTGCCCTGAAAGTAAAAGTTACCTAAAAGTGGTAAGTGTTGAGCCACCACGTCCTAGTGGCCACGGGTATTGAACACTTTACGCACATATCAAGAGACGACCTTTGAACGTCTTCAATGCTTACTTCTCTTTCTTAACATGATATCTCTTACGAAGAATAACCTCATTATTTTGATTTGTTTGTAATGAAAGCTTTCTATACAAGTCATTACTTTTAAATAACATGAAGCTCATCTTCAAACGCAAAAACCGTCAGGTATTGCGACCGTCGTAACTAAAGTCCCTGTATGTAGACGGTAGAGAGTGAAGACAAGACGGTAATCGACCTCTGGTTGGTTAAGGAGTTTCCATCTCTACGAGCGCCGCCATTGAATGCGTTCTTTCACCGTTGTTTACATATATTTGTTTACGAACGAAGGGGGAGGGAGGAGGTCCAACGGTATTTTACGGATCCGATGAACTTGTAATTTTAATTTCGATGCATCTCAAAGAATGTCTATATAATTTCTAAAAGAAGCTTTATAAGCGTAAATAGACGTATATCAACAAAAGCAGTGAAAGATTACCGCAGTGTTAGGAACTTTACGGCACTGTAATCTTTGCATTGGTCCAAAACGCAACAACGGCCCTCGGAATGTAAACAAATGTGCAACAACGCATCCAATCGCGGTGCCTATGGTTTTACTCATCTTAACTCTTTACTTACATACAGGGACTCTAGTTTGGACTAGTTTTTTTAGTTCTGTTTTTTATTCCTCATCACTATACTTCAAGCTACATGGAACGGATTTTATTATTGTTGCAGATGTGAGGTCTTCCAATACCAACCTGGTTTCAACGAGAACGCAACAAAGCATAACGAAAATGCTGTTGCTGATCTCTACCGTGTTTGTGCTTCTTAACTTACCAAGGTAATTCATCCTTAATTGAATGTCAAGTTTCATTTAAGTTTTGTTTTTTGTTTGGTTTTTTATATTTTCAATTTTTTAATTTCTATTTCTTTTTTCAAAATGCCTCTTTGAGAACAACCTCATTAACTTACAATTGAAAATATTTATATGTTGTTCATCAACATCAAATGCAGATTTATACTCTGTTGTGGATAAGAAAATACCGAGCGATTCACTGAGAAACGCACTACTTTGCAACGTGGCATCAATCACCGAACTTTTGAAGTTCAACCCGTCGCGCTCACTCACAAAGCTGCCGTTTCGTGTATATATTTGATGGTATTTTTTTTTCTTTAATTCACCAATGATTTCACCGGCCGATAAAAGATTACACGGTTCAGTTCAGTGTATGACTGACATACTCAAAAATACTCTGATCATTAATTTTTCCTCAATCGGTTGAATCGCCGTTGAATCCTTAAAGTATATCTGCAAGTTTTTTTTTTTTTTTAAATTCACTGATAAATCCACCGATTGAGAAAGGATTACAGATGAAAGCATTTCCGTGCCTTATTAGTCATAAAATGAACGAAACTGTGTAATCTGTTCTCAACTGGTGGATACATCGATGAATTGAAAAATGTCATTAATTTTACGCAAAACGGCAGCTCTGATCAATCGGGCTCTGTCCCAGTGGCGTCGCTAGTGGGGTGGGGGGGGGGGTGCCACTATTCTCGGGGTGACACCCGATGGAGTGAAAGAAAAAGAAAAGAAAAGAAAAGAAAAAGAAAAAAAAGAAGAAAAGAAAAGAAAAGAGAGGAAAGGGAAGGAAAAAGAGGAGAAAAACGGAAGGAAGGAAGGAAGGACAGTTTGCCACGGGTTCTACCGTACTTTAGGTAAGGGCATATTGTCGGGGGCCTGAGGGTGACACTCGACTGGATTGATCAAGAAATACCATTCTAAATAGTTAGAAAATGAAATTTAAAGAATAAAAATAATAAATATCATCAGGATGGAGGAAACCCCCCCCCTCCCCAGGAAAGAAGAAAAAAATATCCACCCCATACATTTTTTCTCGGTTTTTTTCTTTTTTCTTTTTTTAGACTATTGTTTGTATTCCTCTCTACAGAGAAATGTATACAATTTTTATAATTAAATTTCGATGTTAACGTACAACTGAGTTGTAAATTATTTCTTTAATTTTTTTTTTTTTTCTTTAATAAAACCCAGAAAACACATTAAACTGGGTTTTCAAGAGGTCAAATTTTCAAAATTTTCTGGGGGGTGGACCCTTGTACCCCCGACACCCTGCGGGGTATTCCATACCCCCCAGACCCCCATGTAAATGGTGCGTGTTGGTGCGTAACCTTAAACCCTCCCTTCTCTCGAAACGTTTTCTGGCTGCACCTCTGCTTCATTCCTTTTTTTTGCAGAAAAGTGTTAATATGTTAAGTCAACAAACATTATCATTATTTCATTAAATTATTAGAGAGTGTTCAAAACTTTCGAGGATAAAGGGCAGTAAATTTGTTTTCCTCTTTACCTTACCTAATATCACTGAATTCGGATTTTTAAATCTGTATCCTTTGTTGATGAGCGAGGATGGAGGTAGAAAAGGAGGGGGGGGGGGGGGTCAGTGGAAATCGTCTTTAATGGGGAAGGGGATGACACTCGGCCCTTGGGCCCTCTCTAAAAAAAATACCTAGCGACGCACGCCACTTCTCTGTCCGACTCGACTTTCCACCGGGACGAAGTAATGTAAAAAATCAGCTGACTATGGATAATACCAGTGGCGTAATCTTAGGGGGGGCATGACCTTTTTGCCCCTCCAATATTTGAGAAGGGGGGGCAAAGTATCATTTTGCCCCCCCCCCCCCCCCCAATAATTTGATGAAAAAGAGGGAGGGAGAAAAGAAAAGACGGAAAAATACAACAAAATAAAGAAAGAAAGGAATAATTACAGGAACCGAGAAGCAAAAAATGACAAGAATAAGTGGCTCTATTTTACGCTGAAACTGCACCTAAAGTAAATCTAAAGTGAAACATTCCTCTGTTCTCAATGAAATAAAGAAAATATACATTGAGTCTATTAACTTCTGTTCTGTCGGTTGGTTATTTTTGAAAGATTCAATTGCTTAAAATAAAGTCTGAGAGAACCCAACCCTGGTGAAAATGACGACTATAACCCAAGGTATATGGAAGAACAGGTATGGACAGGAGGCGGAGCCTATCTCAGTAGGTGACGGCTACGTCACAGATGTTCTAGACGGTCGCGATAAAATTTGCCTACCCCCATCTCTTGCTACTGCGGTAGGTGACGGCTACGTCATCACTAAAGCAAGTGTGTCGTCATCATTTGGCGGGAGAACTCGAAAGCCCCTTAAACCCCGCCTCCTGTCCATACCTGTTCTTCCATATACCTTGACTATAACCGTTCCAAAAACGACTATAAACATAGTTGGCCAACTATGGATTTATAGTTGGCCAACTATAGATTATAGTAGTTTTTGGAATAGTCGTATAGTCGTCATTTTTACCATGGAAATGTTCAAATTTTTCTGGAGGAATACCCCCAGACCCCCTATTACTGGAAAGTGTCCCCCCCCCCCCAGATTCTCCAAAGTATCGGACTATTTGCTACCCTCTCCCCTCAAAAAGAATCTAAAATTTTACGCCACTAAGTGGAACATTACATTTACTGCAGTTTTAAATTTCCACATGACTTCTAACCGTGAGGAACAGTTTCTCAAAGCCTTGAAATATCAGCTTCATGTTGTTGAAAGTCTAAATTGAAAAGTTCCCTTTTTGCCTGATAAATTAAGAAAATAAACGTAAAATCTATTTTTAATTTGTTTAAATTTGGAGGCATTTGTATGCGATAACATTGCTTGAAATAACGTCTGAGAGAGCCTGAATTTTCAAATTTTTCCGGGGGAGGACCCCCCGGACCCCCTCTCACTGGGGGGGTGTCCCCCTAGACCCCCCATAGTGCATCTCTCAAAAGTTGGTTTGCCCCCCCAATAAAAATCCCAAGTTTACGCCACTGGATAATACGACATAATGGGTGACTTTTCAGTCAACAAGGGGGGCGTATCTCGTTCAATTTATACTCCTCAACACCCCTCGAGATTTATTTTTTAAAAAAAAATCCAGTTGAAATACACCCTTTGATGAATGTTTAAAAAAAAAAAAAAAAAAAAAAAAAAAATGAAAGTCCCCGAGGGTGCTAATGAGTCTATCGACTAATTTTGTCATATTTTTGGGCCTTTCGGTCCAAAATGTCATCCAAGATTAGGGGGAGGATTGGGATAGGGCCAAAGAATTAAATCAATAGTATGAATTCCGACGAAGCTTACGGTATTAGCTAGTCGCGCTTTTAAACACTGTTGTAATATTTACGATTATCGAGGGGCTCATTCGACCAACTTTCTTCGCCATAACTTATGAACAACAACCCCTTTTATTTCGAAGACGTATTTCTTAACACCTCTCCCTCTCTCTCTTTCTCATGTTTTAGTTATTTCAAAACTCCTTTCTGACCGTGAGTTTCTTCTTTGGAAGCTTTCAAAACTATGAACAAAAAAATTGATGGTTGAAAATATTGACTTCTGAAACTTTTTTATTGCCTCTGGTTTGCTCCGTCACGTAAGGGGCACATACCACGCGCATTCACTTTCATATATGTCTTCCTTATCCAACTTTTTAGCAGCATCGATGGCCATGTAGGAAAGTATTGTTTCGGAGTTTCAAAAGATCTCATAAACTAGCTCAAAAAACTAAAATGGTGGCGTGTAGAAAAAAGAGATTATACGGAGCGGACCACAAAATAATATGAGGCTTTGCACAATATGCGCACAATATTTGACACTTACAATTAGTGGTAAAGCTATGAAGAACAAAACAAGGGATCCCGAATTAGATAAAAAGCGCCGCTTGCATGATATTTCAAACAAGAGGATTGTTTTATATGATTTTATGCTCACGGAGAGGTTTAAGGGAGGTGATCAGGTGATTTTATTTCACATCTGCCTAATCTGCACTTTAAGTGCTCAATTTTTGTTGAGAAATGTACGGAGTGTGTCTCATGAGTCCCTTCTTCTAACCTTTTAATTGTTTTTGACCCCCCCCCCCTTCCCCCAAGCCAAGAGGTGGCCAGCGCCTTATGGTCTGAGATTGTTGGAAAGTGGCCAAAAATTAGAGAGGACATTTCTCATACTAAAAATCCTACTGGATCATTTCTCCTACGGGACATTGTTTACGCTCAAAAGGTCTTAATCTTAAATCAAGAAATGCTCATGTACCAGGTGTCCCAGACCACCCGTCCAACTTTTTTCTCGGAAATGGCTGAGAGTTATGATCTGAAGCTGAAAGTCACTTATAGGGAATCGACTCCGAGAAATCCGAAACGAAAAATGTTTTCAGAGCCCCCTCCCTCGGAGAGGTTCTTTGGGGGATTCAACACAATTTATCAATTTTGCTAAACAAACTAACTATTCAAGGTACCAAATTAATTTTGGATCCTAAAAGAACAAGCAATCTTCGTCAGTTTTTGTTCTCAATTTTTTTCCGAAACACCCTACATTTTTTGAGTTACGGGGGTTTTTAGGATTAATTTTTTTCATCGGATTCCTTGAGGTCGATTATTTTGGTGACTTTCCAGTTTCAGATCACAACTTACGCCGTTTTCGAGACAAAGGGGGTCGACGAGTCGAGAAGTCTGTGAACCACGTATTTTGTCGAAAATCGAGAGTCAAATTTTCGTCTCCTTACTCGGAAAGCAATGAAATTATTATCAAGCGCCCCGTAGTTGCCTTTGTCATTTTGAGTTCTGTTGCATTCAGTTCAAGAAGGCTTAGTTAGATTATAAAACGTATTTTTGCAAGAGAGTTCAACCCGAAATAGAATCTGGAGCGCTAAAACTTTATCCGCTTATCATCAAATACGTGTTTCATGTTTCCACGGGGTGTTTCCTCGTGTGTGAGACATTCGTGATACTTTGCGAATTAACCATTTCGTAAAACAGAGCTGTTGCGCCTTACTCACTTTTTGATACACCGAAAAGGTGAATTTTCTAAAGTTTATGTCACATAGGAGTATTTAAAATAACCTTCTCATTTCAATGTTTTTGAGAATGGCTACTAATTTCAAGAAACAGTCAAACTGCACAAACTGTGCACTAAAATACCAAGGAAACTTGATGATGTAACCAAAATTTATGGTGACAACACGTGTGTGTAGGCGACATAATGACTCGGCATAGTCTGAGTCAGAGAACCTAGAGTCCCCATATGTACAGAGTTAAAACAAGTGAAACCATGAGTGCCGCCATATTGGATGCGGTTTTGCACATTTGTTTACATTCTGAAGGCCGTTTTTGTGTTTTGGTCCGCTGCAAAGATTACAGTGCCGCAGAGTTTCTAACAGTGTATTCTTTCACTGCTTTGGGTGATCGACATCTATTTACATGTTCAAAGGTTCTTTTGAGAATTATAGACATTCTTGAGCTGCATCATGATTAAAATTTACAACTTTGACCCCAATTAACTCGTTTATTCGTAAAATACCGTTGGACCCCTTCGTTTGTAAACAATAAGAGTATGTAAACAAATGTGCAAACCGCATCTAATGGCGGCGGCGTCTATAGAGCCTAAACTCGTTAAACAATCAGATTGACTACCCTCTTGTCTTAACTCTCTACATTTATGGACTCTATAAGAGAACCAAACGAGGTGTTGAAATATCCAGGGACTTCTGATACGGAAAATAAATCGACGCATCAAGACATTCAAGCACTCTTGATTTACGAAACAAAATTAATTTAACCTCTCAAAAGTGATAAGAAATGCCAGGCACGCAGTTATACAGGGTGTCCCAAAATTGATAGTAAATATTTTTACCAATTATTTTTGGGGCCAAAATAAGACTTTTTTTTCCTATAAACTCGTGTCCGAAAATGCCCTCCCTCGGAGCTACAGCCCCCCAAAGTTTTAAAAAAACATCGGTTTTTCTTCTATTCTAGCAACAGATCTACGTGAAAATGGACGAAAATTGGTCTCCGGGCGTAACTTTAGGCGTTCTTTCCGATTCCGGGGTAAAAAATTCCCGAAAAGGTCAAGAAGAGGGGGTTTGAGGGGGTTGAAATTTTAAATTGAGTAATTTTTTAGTGCTCCGTAAGAAAATGAGAAAAGTAACAAAAGATTCTGATGGAACAAAACAAAAGGAACAGTTTTGATGTCGTGTGTTTTTTCCATAAGACACACGGGAAACGAGTAAAATCGATTTTTCGCCGGGAGCGGCACAGCCCGATAGCGCTGCTTTGTAAACTCAACTGACTCAACGATCGACTCGACGAGCGACGCACGCAACGCGGCACTGAAACAGCGCTATCGGGCTGTGCCGCTCCCGGCGAAAAATCGATTTTACTCGTTTCCCGTGTGTCTTATGGAAAAAACACACGACATCAAAAATGTTCCTTTTGTTTTGTTCCATCAGAATCTTTTGTTACTTTTCTCATTTTCTTACGGAGCACTAAAAAATTACTCAATTTAAAATTTCAAACCCCTCAAACCCCCTCTTCTTGACCCTTTCGGGAATTTTTGACCCCGGAATCGGAAAGAACGCCTAAAGTTACCTCCGGAAACCAATTTTCGTCCATTTTCACTTAGATCCGTCGCTAGATTAGAAGAAAAACCGATTTTTTTTTAAAACTTTGGGGGGCTGTAGCTCCGAGGGAGGGCATTTTCGGACACGTGTTTATAGGGAAAAAAGTCTTATTTTGGCCCCAAAAATACGTGGTAAAAATATTTACTATCAATTTTGGGAGACCCTGTATATACAGGATTCATCCTGGCAGAATCCACCACTCCACCGAATTAAATCGATTTCATGCTAAGATAACAAGCATAACAGAGACAGGAGCAAATTAATCCACAATTAATGATGCACTCGTTATTTTCTATGCATTTGATTTTATACAACGCGTTGCTTCGTCCATCCCTCTTCAGCCCAATCAATGAAAGTATCAAATATCCAATTCTAGTTTGAACGCCTTGTTGAGAGGAGTCCAACTTATTGACATTCAACGATGTCGCATTAAGTCCAATTTGAAGGGACGAAAACCCAAATGACCACAAGTTGAAGAGAAAGCGCGGTTGCCAATTGGCATCAATAAAGCCCGTTTCAGACAGAGCTGCCGTTTTAGTGTAATAAATCGCATTCTTCAATTCACCGATGATTCTACCGGTTGAGAAAAGATTATACACAATTCAGTTCAGTGTATGACTGTCATGGAAGAAAACGCTCGTATCTGTAATATTTTCTCAACCGGTGGATCCTCGATAGCTTTTAAAAACGTGCGGATATTTTAATTATACATATAACGGCGATTGCACTGATTGAGAAAATATAACAGATCGGAGTATTTTCGTGCGGTACAATCACATAATGAACTGGCCTGTGCAATCTTTTCTCAACCGGTGGAACCATCAATGGCTTTAAAAAACTTTGCAGTTATTTGAATTAATTAACGTAGTTCCCATTGATTGAAAAATATTACAAATCAGAGTATTATGTCGTGCATTTCAGTCTTACACTGAACTGAACCGTGTGATCTTTTCCCAACCGGCGGATGGGGAATTGAAAAATGTCATTAATTATACGCACAACGGCAGAATGGCAAAACTTTCAGATAGCCTTGGTTTTGACAATTCTTCGTTCACGTGCGCGGAAATACGATATTGCAGGTTTGCTTCAGTATTCCCGTCCATGTGAGCACTTCGACCCTGCTCATTACTGGAATAACTAGAGCTTTTAGCCGCGTAATAAATTCGGTTCGTAATTGTGGATAGTAAATATTTTATTATTCACTAGTTACGATAGTTAATCGAGTCTATTATGCGACAAAAAGTTCTGCTATAATTCGCGCGAAGTCACTATTTTCACGCGGATGGTAACACTGGATTCCACGCATATGAACAAAAATATGTTAGAACTGGAGCTATCTGAAACGGCCTCTACCATAGTCTTATCGTCAGAGGGAAACTGGAGAAGCACCTTTGAAAGTAGTTTAATGTAACGATTATTCCAGAGTTCCTGCGCACTAGAATTAAAACAAATGCTTACAGAGGGCACGGCCCAATGGTTACGTCATGTCCCACAGCACTTATTGTCTTTTGCTTATCTACTCTTTCATCTTGAATCTTTTGGACTCATTCATCACGATACGTATTGTGACTATTGTAAGGTTGTAAAAACCAAAATAGTGAATTGAAATTGTTCTACAAAAAAATCGTCAATTCAAAATAATATTTCTTTACGAAAAGTTCTTGTTCTGCTGCGAGTACTTAGGGTTTATAGTTTCTTGAATTCAGACCTCTTTAGAAGGAATTAATAACTGTTGAAAACTGTCCAATATCGAACTTCACGGTGCGATATATCGAAAAAGAAGACTAATATTGACGTGTGGTGTTTTGCGCTTAAGAGTTAAATGATTTGAGCTCTTTTCAAATCTGAAATCTAAATGGATGGGCCTTCTTTTGAAATATATCCTGTTTCAGGCGGCGCACTCTCTGTACTCACCTTTCTGAAGAGTGGTGAAGCCGCCCCCCCCCCCTGCTCGCCCAAATTGAAAAAAATAATGAGACAGTAAAAATGTAGCCCGCATAAAATAACGGATCCTGTGTTGATGTGTGCTTTTAAGAAGCGGATTATCATTAGTAAAAATCATTATACATATGTAGGGACTGTAGCCAACAACCGTTTTAACTTGAACATTTAAATGTGGTGGGGGGATAAGGGGATACAAAAAGCATTAAACATCAGGAATTAAAGAGAAAAGATAACACGACAAAGACCGCGAAAAGAAGAAAGGCAGCTTTATCAGCTAAACTTTCTTTTTGAACAGTTACTACAAATATTCCTCGAACCAAAATAATTATAGTTGGTTTGCCGATCTACATTTTAGTTTTCGGTTTACTATCGATTAAAACTTGATGAGTGATGAGAATATTTTACCAAAGAGAGCTCCAAAGCTTATAGGTTGGTTCTCAGCGCAGCTAAAAAAAAATTCCCAATGCTAGGGAAGTTTACGGAAGTATCCGTCACGGAATGCGAAGTCTGCAACTGTTTGAGGCTGAGTCGGTACAAATATTAGAAAGTCTGATCGAACATTTTGTCTCCTTTACCGGTTTCATAATTTGATTCGATGAAACAAATTCATTTTGGTTTCCAATTAGGTTCTAAGCCTCATCATGTACGGACTTCCGTCTTTCGACGATTTAATTGGAGGAGATAACTGTTCCTGCACTCAAGCTCTGTTATTGCCTACCTCAGATTTTGAAGGCGATTCTTTAAAAAAAATGTCGGGACTGCTGGCGTGCTGGCATCGCATGGCGTTCCGTTGTTCCTAATGACGTTCTATCAAGCATGGTGGTAATCAGTGAAATTAGGAGCACTAGGGATGTACACCTGATGTTTCATGTGCCCGCCTTCCGGCAAAGTCCTCAGTTGCCCTTGACCCACATTCAGACCCTTTCTATAACCTCATCGAATTGCAGGATTATATTTTCTTTCACGGTAGGTGACGTTATTTTCGACGCTTTTCACCACCTGGCACCCTCGCCGACGAGGACTTATCAGTGCAATATTTTTGTCAATATCTGCTTTCAGCTGATCAATGAAATAAATGCTCCAGCGTTAGGTTCAAACGCGCGTAAAATGTGGCAGTTTCAACGTTGCCTATGCATTGAGGAAAATTCACACCTTCCCCCTTTTTAGTTTGCAGTTTGGACACATTTTTTTCTCCGTATCTGACATCCGTGCGCGACGTCCAACTCCTCGAGATGTAACACGCAGAAGATAGCGAATGGTGTCATTAATCAATGATATAACAAACCTACGTGACTTCTCATTCGTCAAGATTTCTTTTCCTTTTTCTTTTCGCTTTCCGTTGCCAACTGTGCCAAGAAGATATTAATCTTTGGATTCCTATTTACACAGTTTTATTGGCAAGATCGTACCATGCTTAGCTGGAAAATACTGTGGGACTGCATTTCGAGCGGGGAAGGGGGTAGGGGTACCCTAGAGCATATTACCCAACATTTCATAAACCTATTAAGTGCTTTCTAAAAGGCATCCTTTCCGAAACGCACAGATTCTTCGGCTCTCCGAGTTTCGCGTGTATAGCTGCTCTTTAAAAAAAAAAAAATAATAATTTATAATGTGCGACTCTCGCACAGTTTTTCACAAGGAATGCAGCTGTAAGAATCTTGTGTTGTGTACTGCCATCATAGATGTTTTATCCCTCTTCTTCTTCTTCCTCTTTCTCTATCTCCTCCTCCCTTCGCCCCCCCCGCCACCGATACGGCGGCACTTTCCGAGAAACGACCAGATACGGACGGGTTTAATTATAAAAATGGACTTGGGGGTAGAGGGTTTTAGGGTAAACTTTTGTCACCCTCTCCTCCCGTCCCCTTTATGAGGACTGAAAAGTGGGCCGTACCCTCAAAAATGGAAATTTCCTCATGGTACTCCTCTTTTTTCATTTCAGCATCTAGAGATCCTCCGAGAAAAACAATGGGTCTGTTGCATACTTTTGCTACAGCAATAAGGAGGGTAAATTCTGGTGTAAAATTGCGTGAAAATCACATTGAGAGCATCAAACAGTCTCAAAATTCACTCATATAAACTCACAAAAGGTGTTTTAAAGAAAGCCTAAGATGGCAGTTGAACGGAATTTATAGTGTTTTTTTGGAAATTTCCTCGCCAAAAATTTAAATTCGAACAATTTGAAAAAACAATAACGCATGCTATTATTACTCAGACAATACTAGACAATATGGTTCTCACAGATTTGAAAAATATTACAAATAAGCCATCAGCAATGGTTACTTTAAGTGGGGGGTGAAAATTCACCTCACCCCCTTGGTCATCAGTAGGCGTAAAACACCGTGGTAACACAATGGTTAAACAGTCTATTGGAAATGGTCGGCACGCTTCGAAGCTCATGAAACTGTGTACTTGCCCTTGCATTATTCTTAAGAAATAACTTATCTTCCTGATGAACTCGACTGAAGTTCGGTCGGAAACAATTTTGCAAACTTCTCGTGGTTCCAAATGCGGCTCCTAAAGAACCCTCGTTCATAATCTTTGCCCCTTGATTTAGTTTGTTTCATCGTGTCCAAGGTACTCATATTTAACAGGTATGCTAGACTCGCTTCCCGCGTCTTAGTACACATCCTCCTTAGTAGCCTTAGTAGTTTTCTGGAGAAAGAGGCCCAATGTTTTCTGGAAATAGTATACAATGTTTTCTTCTTTTGTCGGCCATCTTGGAATGCTTTTTGAACTGCGCGCCACTGATGACGCGGGAAGCGAGTCGAGCATACCTGTTAAATATAAGTACCTTGCATCATGCCTTTCTTTACATTGATATGCACTTTACAAGTAAGCTTACAATTTATATTACCTATCAGCTCTGTGCCAAGCATTTGATTCGATGAAAATTAACAACATTTGTCGAGCTTCAAGACAATTAAAGACCGTTAAATACCAATTGAAAACTTTCTCAGCTGTAAATATAGTTTTCAGTTTTGGACGGGCAGTCGGGCATTTCAATCAGTGCTTATATGTATGTACGTATGTAAAGCCCTCTGATACGTGCGTCGTGCGTGGCATTGTTGCAATCAGCGATAGTGCGAGACCATTCCTTACAAGGTATAATCTTATTGGGTACATGAGTGGATACATCAGAGATTTGTCTTTCTCTCCCTCCTTCCATTTGAACACGCGTGTTAGAAAAGGACGGAGACCGGGGCTAAAGTAACTTCACTTTTGGGGGGGGGGGCTGCTATCCTTTTCTAACACGTGCGTTCGAACGACCGCGGAGAGAGAGATAAAACAAATTCCAGAATCCGCCTATGATGAGTAATTCATAATCTTCAGCCAGCAGTTTTAGGAATTTAGTCACTTCCGTCGCACACCAATCCATTTTTTTTTTTTTTTTTTTTTTTTTTTTTTTAAGAAAACAAGAATCTACACGTCCTTAATTAAATCGTTTTTAGCACGAAATCATGCCAACGCAAAAAAGAAAAAAAAATGTTTTGATGAAACTAAAAAAATTGACGCGCTAAATAAATAAGAATAAGTTGATTCAAAAATTCTACTACTATAAGCGGTGACCGCAAAATATTAAAAGTTAATGCAAGTAAATTTAAGAAATGTCTTTGCAAATTTTCATCAAAATTCAGACAGCTATATTTGCAATATTCCAATTTTTTCCTATGTTTACCCATTTCCCCCGTTGATTTTAATGGAAACCTTTTATCATGTACCTATAACTTGCTTACAATTTAAAACTACGAAAAAGCAAAACAAAACGAACAAAAAACCCTCTGGAGAATGTTAAAAGCAATTTTTCTGCAAAATGTTGACGCATATGGACCATTATTGGTTCAAAAGTAATTCTGAGATACAGACAGACAGAAATATGCACCATCGCAATACTCTCTCAAGTTTTTAAAGTAATCGATGACTCTGCCGGTTGAGAAAAGATTGAAGAAGCGAGTGTTTTCGTGCATTACAGTCATAAGCTGAACCGAACTATGTAATCTTTACTCAACCGGTGGCGGTGGAATAATCCGTGAATAGAAAATGCACTTAAATAAACACGAACGGCAGCACTGATTCTTTGAAGCCGGTTCCCTCTTCCGGCTAAAGAATACCGGATTCAAAATTGTGTCGAGTGTGAATCACTAAAGTTCGTATTTTTTAATTGTTCAGCTCGTCTCTACATCATAACATCATGTGCGACGGCGTGTTCCGGATCCCTTTTTGATTGACACTGCGTCGTAATAGTTGTGTGCTGCCTCTTTTGATTCGGGGCTTTAGCTTAAAGTTTAGGCGCAAATTGGAAAAATGGGAATTCTTAAGCCTTTAAGGATAAGAATGGATATGGATGAATCATTGAGAGCTTTCTCACCGGGTGAAAGGGAGGTTTTTTTTTTGGCGTCAAAGGGGTGCAAAGAGGGAGGGGGTGGAGGGCAAATTAACAGAAAAATGCAAATATATATTTACGTCAACTCATCGCGTCTCTTCGATACCTCGTAAACCCGGGCTCAGCGTTAATCGCATTATACGGAATATTGACATTTATTTATGTATGAGTGCCTCTCCATTTCCACAAGCGTGCCGAACTATTTATCACTCACTCTCCAATAAATTATAAATTATTGGTGCAGTGACAAAATTGGATGTTGGGTATATGCTGTGCGATAGATTTTGCCTTGCCTTTTCCACGAGTTTTCATAAATTCCGGCAGGCTTCCCTACTTTCCCTCTGCAGAATTTGCCTGGAGAATTAAATTCTCTGTCCCTCGCTTTTAATACGCCAATTTTCCTTTGATGCCTGCTTTTTACTTGTCGTATTAAAATCATTTCATACAGGGTCGGGTGTTTCAAAATCCCGGCGGCGGCTCGTGCAATGTGGCAACAATGGATTTCCTCCATTTAAAACTGTGTAAAATAATCGATTACTTGGTGAGGCGCAGCGCCTCACCCAGTATCGATCTTTTTGCATACGTTTAAATGGCAAAAGTGCACGGTTGCCAGATTGCACGAGCCGCCACTGCAAAATCCACGTGCTTAATGGCCAAGCTCTAACCATTCTCACATGACTCGAATCTTTAACCATCAGCGGCAGCTCGTTCAATCTGCCGACAATGTTTTTCCTCCATTTGATTGCATGCAAAACAATCAATTGGTGCTTCACCTGCAACCGATTGCTGTGCATAGATTCATATAGAGAGAAAACATTGTTGCCAAATCGCACGATTCTCGACGACTTTTTCTCCTCGAATATGATGTTTCAAAAAGTCAGTCTTCTAAGATTGGCGTAATTAAGCAAGGTAGCTGATCTAAATTCAACCACGCACAATAGCATAGCAGTCATAACACCAGTCTACGAGCAAGGAGAACAGGTATAGACATTGGACAACACTCAGCTCAGGGGGCGTGGCTACATGTGAAAATTGTCTTTGCCGCCATCTTGATTTCGCGACTTGTTTAAGTTTTCTTAAGTGATTGGAGTTGTTATAAATGATTGTGTATACTTTTTAATTCATCAAGTGTGTCTTTTCTTTGTATCTCTCAGTTAGTGCAATCACAATTCGAAGTAGAGATTATTACTGACTGAAGCCTTGTGATGGATGTTAGGTTAGGTTTACCACCCCTTCCACTGCTACCGGTCGTTTGAAGCGTGTGGTAAGAAAAGTGGCAGTACAGAGTAGCTTTCCTGGCGAACAAATCAGAGCAGTGTTGCCAGATTGGGGGTGAAAAAGCCGTACGTTTTACATTGATTTAAATGGGGACGATACGGCTTTTTACCCTCGATCTGGCAACACTGAATCAGAGTCGACCTCAGAGTGTTGTCCATACTTGTGCTTTATCCAACTCGACCTTCAACTCATTACGTTGGTTAATTTTTCCATCGATCACCGAGTTACCAAAATTAGTTGGTGGAGTTTGTTTTTTATATATAGTTTTTTCTTTGCGTTGCCGAAGCAAATACGTTCTTTTGACGTACTGTGAATGGCTTTTTCATTTTTTAAATAAGTGATCACTTTTCTTTATATTTCTCTCCTTTTAACTTTATCAATTTACACAATATACATTTCTTCCTTTTTTCCTTTATACTTTTTTCACCAACAATTCTTGTTTTAATTTTATTAAGTTATTTTTCCTTTCATGTTGCCACAGAGAGTTAATTACCTGTGGATAACCCTCGCCACTTCAGCAACGATCATTCATTTTTGAGGTCCTGAGGGAACTAAACCGTAGCCTTCCATTTTATTATTTATTTTTTCCAATTATCTCTACCTCTCTTTGCTCCCAGCATGGACGGCTACAGGAATTTGTCTGTCTTTCTCTTCTCCCATTTGAACGCATGCGTTCGAGAGGAAAGCACGGAGATAGGGGCTAAAGTCACTTGATGCCCCCCTCTGCTATTCTTCTCTAACACATGTGTTCAAATAGCCAGAGAGAAAAAGAAAGAGAGAGAGAGAGAGAGAGAGAGAGAGAGAGAGAGAGAGAGAGAGAGAGAGAGATAGAGAGTGAGAGTGAGAGTGAGTGAGAGTGAGAGTGAGAGTGAGAGTGAGAGTGAGAGAGAGAGAGAGAGAGAGAGAGAAAAGAGAGAGAGAGAGAGAGAGTGTGAGTGAGAGAGAGAGAGAGTGTGTGTGAGAGAGAGAGAGAGAGAGAGAGAGAGAGAGAGAGAGAGAGAGTAATTCCTGTAACCGCCCATGCCTGTACAGTGTACATTGTACAAAGCATACGTTTATAGGTCTGTGTCCAAGGTACCGCAGCTATGCGGCCCTTTTAATATTTGTTGCTAATTCAATGAATGAAAGCGTAATCCTAGGTTTAATGGAATCCTAAATCTAACTATCCACGGACTCGGTGAAAACAGAAAAAAATGTGAAGCCACGTGCCTAGGAGATGTGAGTTCAGCGGTGGGTCAGTAAAAACATTTCCCTGCGTAATCGCCCAACAAACATGCCTTTGTCAATCATTTTTTTACACACAAATGTGGAGCAAGCAATCGGAGGTAAGCTCTAGATACAGGGTGTTTCGCGAGGACTCGGTAGCAATGTCGGATCATTTTGAGCTCTTTCGAGCATGAATGATTCACGATGAATCATGATCTAGCTGTCACTGAAATCTAAGACTTATACCGATAGATTAAATGAACCCCTCTCATATGATTTCATTGTCAATTTTTTTGAAATTTCAAAAGACATCGATGTCAAATGTCTCCCCTTAAATGGGCTAAGATGAGATAAAGGGCTAAGCGAAAATACGGAAAACTTAAGCAAACATATACACATATCTTCGATAAATGATTGAGGCCTTCCAAATTTCACCCCCCCCCCCCTCATAAAATCCAAAAAATGTTGTGATCCGTGATTTTGCTTCAACTTCGCATATGAAGCTAGAATTTATTCACCGGGGGGGGGGGGGAAGAGAAAAAAAAACCTTGACAAAACTTTAGGCACTATATCGATACCACGATACCTCGATACCAATCACATTCTTTGAGGAGGAGAACCAAATAAGCTTTACACAAGATTGCCCAAAGACTTTGGTTCTTTTACTTAAATAGTGCTCGGTATCGATATATAGTACCTAATCACGTTGGTCTTAGTCCCTAAAGTGTTTTATCGCAGCGATTACGACTTGCTGATGGATGTCAGTATAAAAAATCCTATTACACTCATCGAAATTTAATAGGTGCAATTGATTTATAATAAATGAAAAACGAACTCTGTACGTAATCAGCGATGTCACTAATTTTTGTGAAAATAGCGAAATTTATACGCCACCCTTTAATTACACTAAAAATAAATAATTTCTACATTTTACTGGAAGCGCATTGATACGTCAACCGATATTCTCCCTGCTAGAAATTTTCCTTGACATCTGGCAAGGAAATATTTCCATGACTTTCGTGACAAGGAAAAATGGCCGGGAAATTTTTCCTTGCCAGTCATGGAAATATTTCCTTGCCAGTCATGGAAACATTTCCTTGCCAGTCATGGAAATATTTCCTTGCTTGTCGAGGAAATTTTTCCTTGCCAAGCAAGGAAATTTTTCCTTTTCCTTGCCCGGCATGGAAAAATTTCCTTGCCTCGCGCGGAAAGAAAATAATTCCTTGCCCTTGCTTGGGCATGGAAAAATGTCCTTTTTCTTGCTTGGCTTGGAATGCTTTCCATATCTGGTTCAGGAAGGTTTCATGGATGCATGTGCCTGATTCAGAAATGTTTCCTGAACCTACCCATACACTTGTTGAACCCAGATTCCCAAATGCATCTTCTGCACAGTAAACATTGAAAACTAACAGCGTACCAACTATTTTAGAACAAGCTCTACTCTTCTGATGGCAGGAAAAGATAGACATGAAACTAAATCAAATTAAATTCAATTATATTGTAAAAGAAAAAAAACTGTAACAGTACATCCCTGGTAAAAATGAAGGTAGTACAACGTTGTATCAACGTTTGAGGTTGTACTAACCTTGTACTCGTAATTGGAACCCAACGTTAAGTACAGGTTAGTACAGGTTGTTGTAGCGACGTTGTTATATAGGTCTGCTCTGTATCAACATTGTTAGGTCTGCTCTGTACCAACGTTGATAGGTCTACTCTGAACCAACGTTAGTAAGCAGATGTTACTATGAAATTTGAAACAACTTTGGTACAGATTTGCAATAATGTTTGTAGATGCAAGGGAGCCAACGTTGTTACAGATTTTCTACAAACGTTGGTAGCACTAGATCTAGCTCTAACATTACTTTCCTCATTCTCATAGCTCTTGCAGAACAAATACAAATAATGAGAAGAGAATAGAAAACTGTAATGAAGGGGTTTAAGAGTATGCTTGCATGCATGAAGACAATGTAATACTGTAAAAAGTACTCACCATATTTGACGGTTATCCATTTATTTGAAAGTTTTCAAACCGCACAGCACTGATTCACCAAAAAAATTTCAACCGTATAGCCTCACAGCTATTTGATGACTTATTTACAAGATGATTTATCACTAGAGCTTTTTAATGCTTGAAATTAACTCACTAACCAAAAAAACCAAAAACAAATTAAACTGAAATCTCATATTTCCAATTTTAAAGCAACGCAAAGCCAAACTGTTTAATAAAGATTTTCAGTGACTCTCCGAAGATTAATGCCACATACACTTTCAAGAACAAAAAAAGAAATAAATTAAAATTATTCACAGCTATGAGCAAGTTGTCGACAGGAATTCTGATGAATCCATTTTGTAGAGATCATACAAACTGAGGTACCAAGCATTCCTTCCATGCGACTCTTGTGCCTTTAGACAAGCTTTCCTCCGTGAGATGATTCAATGTTTCTGCCACTGTCCCTACAGCATAAAACTGGACTTCCATCAGCTTAACATGTTTCAGGGATGTAGCAGAGAACGATACAAAACAGTGTGAAGTCACGTAATTCAAGACAGAAACCAGAGTTCCTGAAAATGTAAATCAAAACTGCAAGTCAGAGTTGTAAGAAATCATTCTGTTTCATAATTATTAGAGCAGACACATGCAGAGAGTTAGGTGCTGACTCGTAGAATAGGATACATTCAAAATGCATCAAAACACATCGGTGAGCAGTTGGTTAGCAACCAGATAAACTCTTTTGCAACTGCTCACTGATTAGTCAGAAGCGTATCCAGCGGTCTGGCAACAGTGTATTATTCCCATTTGAATGCATGAGAAACAATCGATTTGTAGAAGGGCCGTAGCACCTTCAAGAATCGATTGTTTCTCATAAGTTCAAATGGGATGAATTCATGGTTGCCAAATTGCTGGCTCCGCCCATGTGATTAGTTTTGATACATTTTCAGTACCTCAACTGACTTATCAGGATACTCAGAAAGCATCTGCTTTAGCCACCAACCTTATGGAAAAATTCTCTTTGGAAACATGAAACAAGGGAGAGTGAAGACCTGCAAGATCTACAGACAAGTAGACATATGTAATGGCTTGGATAAGGACTAATTAGCTTGAATTCTTCATGTTTTTCCTTTTTCTTTTAAATTTATTTGCTATTACACCCTGTATGTTCGGAACAGTCCCATGATCACAGAATAATACAATCAGACTGGAAACTCCCATATCGTTTGGTAACTTCTCAAGATGGCAGACGTTTCTCACTGTCTTTTTCACTGCTTGAATTAGGGATTGTTTGGAACGTCTAATCAGAAATAATACTTCAAAATGTTCAAAATGAACCTAAGTTGACCTAAGTTGGCAGTGACTGTGATTGTAGTATTTTGAGCTATGCTCACTGAACATACAGCTTGTTTCAGAAGTGGGGGTGGAGCTCAAATGATGATTATTGGCAGGTTTTCAATTTTCATTCCTTCAAGTCAAAACAAAACTTGCCTGAGACTTGAAAATTGCTAGAGCAGGGGGGTGATTACAGAGGATCGTTATCGTTTTCGAGTGCAGCAGTTACTCGCGCTGTAGTAGGCTATCGTCTTATTTCTTCTTCTTCAACACTGTTCTACTCGATAACGATAACGATCCTCCATGATCACCCCCCAGGACTCTTTTGAGTATCGAGTGCTGACGAGTAGTGGTGCGTGCTACTGAACTGCATCAAAACGCATCGGTCAGAGGTTGGTTTGCGCAGTTTTGACTCATTGCTAGTCAACCACTCACCACTGCGCTTTGATGCAATTTGGTAGCATGCACAGCTACTTGTCAGAACCTAATACTCAAAATGGTCCTGCTCTAATTTCAGCATCCAATTAATTTCATTCTATTCTTACGTACAATCTGAGAAATAATGATAGCAAAATTCTAAACATAATCAGCCGAGCTCTGCTTCGTCTTCTGAGACGAGCTGTACCGATCAGTGCAAGCCCCACCCATCTGCATGTGCCAAGACTGGCTTCACTTTTCTTTCACTTCATGAAACAGCTGTGGCCAGTCGTCTTCTGTAATGTCTTAGGTTTCTACAGCCGCTTGAGGGAGATAATGAGTTCTTGGCAGTTACAGACCTTGTTTGGGCGAATTGTTCTAAGGAAAGGCTCTGGTAATGTTACTGACAATGTAAGCGAGAAACAAAAAAACCATTTACTGCAGCTAAAATTGTCAGGAATATCAAGAGGAGACTTTCCAAAAGCAACTAAATATTTGGCTCAAGAAACTAAAAATCTGAGAACTACTCACCATCTCCCATAAGCAGCTGTAGAAACGTTGTACCCTAACCTCAAACCTGCCACTTTCCGGTATGAGGTCCTTACTGTTTTCTTACTGAGAGATCGTGCAAACTCCTTACATACAGCCATGTTTAGGTCTTCATCTTAAATGGTAGGCCAATTTTACTATTAATTGAACAGGATGGGACGGGTAACTCTTGATTACTCTCGATTGGTCAAAACTGACCGTGATAAGAGAAGAGACTACTTAGAGTTGTTCGCTTATTCCGTTCCGACAAAACGCACAGACCATGCTGGCTCACCACAGTGAAAAAGTCTGTTATGCAGCATGATTCATGCGCCAATGCGTTTCAATGAGACAAAATATCCTGTAAGAATGTTACTGGGCCCTAACAGAAAGAATAATCTAGGTCCCAAGTTAACAGGGGCAGCTCATTCTAAATTATGAACAAGAATTATCGGCAAGGAGTTAGGTGGATGAGATTTCAAACAAACGCTGTTTTTAAACATTAGAGCTAGACTAACAGTGGAGTCATCCTTCTGCGAGCACCTTGAATAACACAGTGAAGAAATTACAGAGAACAGCATGGGACTGTGAATAACGGCCACCTCTATTTGCTCAGAATCGAATATCTACCAAGTGCGACAAGTAATTGAGGACTTTTACGGAAGAAGGGCCCATGGTACAAACACACGTTTCGAGAAAAACGCAAAAGAAAACTTCAAATGGCTATAAGTGCTCGAATGATCGTTTTAAACGAAAAAGCCATTTGAACCTAAGTAGGGCATACTATTGCCGACACACTACCACCAGGATTGAAATTTTAAACGAAATTTAAGGGTAATTACAATTAATTTAAAAAGCTGATTTATAAGCCCTTCTTCCGTAAAATTTTTTTTTGGTGCTGAAGTTGAAGAATAAACGATAAGTTTTAGTTGTTTTAACACCGGACATGATCCAGAAATTTTATTTAAACTTAAACATATAAACACCATTAGAAATTCGTATACAGGGTGTGAGGAAAGTCCCTCCCCCCCCCCCCCCCCGTCAAACTTTTGAACGGTTGAAGATAAAAAAACGAAACTCGGGGGATGTTTATAACTTAATGGGAACTACTTTTTGGCATATCCAAAATTTCTGGGGGCGCCCCCAAGGGGGGGGAGGGGTTTCACCACCCAACTCGAAATTTTCAAATAGCAACCCCTATCTTGTGATACCTCGTTTTAAAGGGCGTAAAATTCTAAGACTTTTGGCGCAAACTGGAGGTCGATATCGTGTTTCGTCTTCGATGTATCGCTAGTCAAAAAAGCAAGTCCTTTTCAGAAAAAAATACGGTTTTGATATTAATCTAGTCTTAGAGCCCCCCAAAATTTTTGAAAAAATGGTTCCTCAGGGGAGTTATCTCAAAAATTACGAGCCACGACCCCTATCGAGTGATGCATCGCTTGAAAGGGCACACAAAACTGAGCATTTTGGCGCAAACCGCAGGTCGATTCGTTTTTCGTCTTCGATACATCGAATGGCAAAGTTGGATATTTACCCATTGGCAAATTTCGATTTATCGAAAACCAAAAATGATATTGACTAGCGGTTTGCGCCAAAATGCTCAGTTTTATGTGCCCTTTCAAGCTATGTATTACTCGACAGGGATCGTGGCTCGGAATTTTTGAGATAGCCCCCCTGATGGGTCATTTTTTTTAAATAATTTTGGGGGGCTCTAAGACTAAACTAATATCATTATTTTTTTCTGAAAAGGACTTGCTTTTTAGAGTATTTTTGACTCCTAGTTTTTCAAATTCCGTTTTCTCAAATGGGAGTTCTGATTTTTTGAAAACGGGTCGAAATCGAACTTTGACTAGCGATATATCGAAGACGAAAAACGATATCGACCTCCCGTTTGCGCCAAAAGTCTAAGAATTTTACGTCCTTTAAAACGAGGTATCACAAAGATAGGGGTTGCCATTTGGAAATTTTGAGTCATCAAAATCATAAAGTGTTCAGTTTACGTTTACCAGTTTTTTAGTCGAATTGGACAAAAATCTGGCAACGTTGTAACCAACCGTATATTCATGAAGAATAGTTGATAGATTATCCTTAAATATATGTAGACTTGAAGTGGGTGAGTTCTTTGAATTAGAAAGTCAAACTTCAAAGCGTTGCAGAAAATAATATTTTCTGAGAAAGTTTTGATTCTCCCCCCCCCTTCCCCCCACGATAAACGAGTGTACTCTAGTTTCATCAAAAATTTCGGTAAACTCGCTTGAATTTTAATTTAAGACTCATTAGTTGAAGGAATTTTGGTAAAATAACAAAGAATACTGAAGAAATCCTGTGTTTAGTGCGTCTCTCCGGAAGAAGGGCCCATGGTACTATGGGCCCTTCTTCCGGAAACTTTCTGTAAGTCGTCAGGGAAAAGTCGAATCGATTTGAACAATTAGTTTAAGCCATTTTACGAAAAAAGGGCCCATAGTACTATGGGCCCTTCTTCCGTAAAAGTCCTCAATTAATTACTCACCCCGGTTTCAAATCTTGAAAGTGAGGAGATCCAACCAGGAGACTTTGAGAATAATTTGATGAAACTTACTTCGAGAATAAATGAATTACGAGGGAGACTTTCAGAGTGTGTTGATCATGCGTCCTTTTCGAGAGCATAATGGCGGCTGGGATTTCACGAATCACGATTCATGAGTGAAGATGCTATAGGGTGCTTAACAAGTCTGAACTCCCGGTGACTTTTGAACGGAGTCAAATTATTATTATTCCTTGGATGGATCGACCACAGAGTATTCGTACCCCGAAAATTTCAACTGTGATTAAAATTACATCGAAATGATATCAAACCAACTGCAAAATTCAATTGATCGATCCGCATCCCAAAGTCCCTGCAAGGAGAGGAGTCTCGGACTCATGGAGCATCCTATATCTGTGATAAACAAACATTAGCAAACTACCGCTAAAATGTCCACAAAAAATCGTAATTTCTTTTCCATCGGAAGCATTTTTTTTTAATTTTTGTTCTTTTCGAGTTTCAATCGAATAAATGTAATCCATGTACACATACATGCTATTCTGTATAAGAGCCAGGTTTTACTCTGGGATGATTTCGACCCACCAAGGATGCACAATGCACATTGCACAGCTCAGCAGGTATCTTAACCATCTCATTCATTAAAAATTTGTCATCATGCATTTGTTCCAAAATGTCTCTGAACTCTTTAAGAACATTAGTGCTGTGCTCATTTCCCGCTTGAATTCTATTAATCTCTGTCCGTGAAACGGACTACCTACTCTCAAGCAGTCTTCCGAGACTCCTTCTTGTTGGCAAATCTCAACTTAACCTTAGTTTCAAGACTGATACAGATTACAGAGCAGAACAACTTAATCTTACTGTCTAGAGAGAGCTCTAAAATCAGCAGTCAGTCTGCCAATTTTTACAGTGGTGTATGTGTGAAGGGAGACTCACACTGATACAAATCAGTGACGTAACAAGAGAAGTGGAGGCCTGCTAGTAAACTATTCCCGAGGGCCAGAGAGGTAACTTTTTCAGAGCTTGGGCCAACAAGCACTGCGCTTACCTTGCTGTCCTGTTTGTTACACCACTGATAGGTATATTCAAAGATGGTGGGATCATCCAGAGCTTATTATCTATGAAAAAAAAAAAAACTAATTCCCAAAGAAAGGAATAATAATCTGACAAATGAGCCCTTATTTGGGCCTTCATAAGAGAATCCTTTTCAACAGATGCCACGGGCTTTCGCATTCCCTGCCAGACTCTTGACTCTTGTTTCATGTTTCCAAAGAGAATTTTTCCATGTTGTTTGGTAGCTTATAATTATGAAATAGAATGATTTCTTACAACTCTGACTCGATCTTGATTTACATTTACAGGAACTCCGGTTTCTGTCAAGACTGTGGTACCTTGCCCTGTTTAGTATCGTTCTCTGCTACGTCCCTGAAACATATTAAGCTGATGGAAGTACAGTTTAGTGCTGTAGGGACAGTCGTAGAAACATTGAATCATCTCACATCGGATAGTTTGTTCAAAGGCACAGGAGTCATGAAAGAAATGCCAGGTGCGTTAGTTCGAAAGATTTCTACCAAATCAAAACCAGGATTGATTAGAATTCCTTTTGGGTGATTCGACAACTTGCTCAGTGTACTTAATAATTGTGATTCGTTCGTTTTCAACTCTTGAAAATTTGTGCGGCATACTTACCTATCTCTGAAGAATAACCAGAAATCTTATAAAATCCGGGCTTTGCATTGATCTACAATTAAAAACAGAGCTTGAGTTAAATTTTTGTTTCTCAATTTTCAACGCATTTCGGTTGGTGAATCAGAGGCGGCCTGTACGATTTGGCAATCATGCAATTTTTCCATTTGAAATTAGGTAAAGCAATTGATTCGTGAGGAGGCTGACTGCTTCCTCAAGAATCGATTATTGTTTTATCTAAGTTTAAATAAGATGAAAGCAATGTTACTAAATTGCATGAGCAGCCACTGTGGTGAATTGATTTTAAATACTTGAAAGTTTCTCTTATTGTAAGTGACGTATATTGTCTTATGAAAATGGCTATGAGGTCACAGTTCGTTTGATTTGTGAATCGGTGCTGTTCGGCTTAAAAACTTTCAATTGATTGGATAACCTTCAAACGTGGTGAGTGCTTTTTACAGTCTTACATTTTTTCTTTTATGCATGCGAGCTTACTTTTAAACTCTTTCATCAAAGTTGTTAATTTCTCTTCTCTTTACGGCATATACCTCTAAACTGTAAGGTGAGTGCATGACTATTTTTTCCAGTCAAGAGGATTAAAGTTGCAGCAATTTTGCTATGATGTATGATTTTTCTGGTCATGAGAGATTAGTTTGTGAATTCAGCTTTCAAAATGGTTGTAGTTTTACTATTTTCTGCAACTTTACAACTCCAAAAGTAAAATCCTCAAAAGTAGTTAAGACGCCATCTCCAGTTATTCATCAAGAGTTGTCGAAGTCATATAGGTGCTATTTGACTCCTTGACCAAGAGTCGTCAAAGTTGTTAAGTTACAATACGACTCATGTTCAATATTTCAAGAAAATCGCTGTATGACTTATGGTTCAAAGTCGTCAAAGTTGCAGAGTTGCCATACAACTTACGGTCATCAAAGTCGTAAAGTTGCTGTGGGACCCTACTTTAAGAGGCGTCAAAGTTGCAGAGACGCTGTGCAACTCGATGGCAATCTTTATACAACTCCATACGACCATTAACGACTGTCGTGCGACTAATTTAGTTGTTAATGATCGTCACTTTTACCAGGAATTTAATTACCGATGGAAGTAAAAAAATAATCCTTGGTTACCTACAGATGAAGAATTAAAGCATAATACGAGAAAAAAGATAGAAAATGAAATAAAGCTTAACAACATTCTTATTTCAGTGACAGACAATTTTTTTTGCTATAAAACCTTTAAAATGTTATAGTATTCCTAAACAGCTTAAAATTGGCTCGAGAAATGTTCATCTAACATCATACCGACAGATTTACTTGCTTTAATTTGCATAATAGCATGGCTAATATGAGATCGATTTGAAAATATATCGATGTCGTTGTAGGATCATACCGACTTATCGACCTTATTCAGGTATGAAACTGACTGACTTACCGACATTACAACGACAAAAGCATGCTTACTTGCATACCGACCTTCATGGCAAGTATAAGATCGGTTAAAAGTTATATCGGTGCCAGTATGATGTTGGTGTTTTGTCGATATGATGTCGGTGGTATGTCGATATGATGTCGGTTTATTGTCGATATGGGTCGATATAAAATTGGTTTGTCGGTTCAGTGTCGATATGCATCGGTTAAATGTTAAAAAACAAGTCTAAAACCAGAAAAAAATTGGTATTCCAAAGGTGATAATCTCAGTTTCCTAGTCCCACTCTAAAAATTTTCAGGAGAGTAAACTTAATTTGCAATTCCCCATTTGAAATTTTCTTTCAAGTCCCTATAGGGACTTGGGAGAGAGATATATGTGAACATTTTTTGCAAGTCCTAATTTAGAAAAAAAAAATTCTAAGTCAAACTCGAAAAATTTACGAAGTCTTAATGTGAAAATTTTTTCAAAAATAAGTCGAAGAAAGGCGGCGAAAAATTTTCTAAGTCCAAAATGTTAGTACAGATGAGTGGAACATTCCACTGTCTGTATCGACTGCTCATTCACTGAGATTCTGCACTCCTGCTTCGAGATTTCTGTGATCATGAAAAAGTTACCTCGAATAAAACAAGGAAATGGAATAAGTATTTCCTCGGAAGGCTCAATGGACATGGAATTATTTCCTGGCTGAATACAAGGAAGTATTTCCTTTTCCTTATTGCTCTCAAAATGAATTATAAACATTCCCTTGGAGGTTTCCATGGTCATAGAAAAACTTCCTTGAACAAGGCAAGGAAATGGAAATATTTCCTTGGAAGTTTCCATGGTCATGGAAAAAATTCCTTGAACGAAGCAAGGAAACATTTCCACTTCCTTGAAGTTTTCCATGAGCATGGAAATATTTCCTTGCCAAGAGCAAGGAAATGGAAAAAATTCCTTGAACGAAGCAAGGAAACATTTCCACTTCCTTGAAGTTTTCCATGAGCATGGAAATATTTCCTTGCCAAGAGCAAGGAAATGGAAGAAATTCCTTGAACGAAGCAAGGAAACATTTCCACTTCCTTGAAGTTTTTCATGAGCATGGAATTTTTTCCTTGCCAAAAGCAAGGAAATGGAAATATTTCCTTGCCGAAAGCAAGGAAATGGAAATATTTCCTTGCCGAAAGCAAGGAAATGGAAATATTTCCTTGCCAAAAGCAAGGAAATGTAACATTTCCTTGCCAAAAAGCAAGGAAAATTTCTAGCAGGGCTAGTACTTATACTAGAAACTTTTGACGTTTTATTTCTGAATTTCGTCACTGTACGAATAGTCCAACGTGTCCTTCAAATGTTCAAGGACTGTTGCGTATACAATTATCAGGATTCAGATAACAGTATCAGAAATGTCCACAATTGACACATCGTTGTGCTTATAGTTTGTCTTTTCTTTTTTTGTTTTTGGGGCGGTCCGCGCGGACACCAGGGCTATTTATTTTTGATAAAAGATTATACTTCACACTGATGTTCTTATGCTTTCAGGTTTGAGTCAATAAGGGTTTGTTTTATACATAGGCACCAATTTCCACACCTTTTTTTTCAATTAGTTTTGGATTTGTAAGCCTGTAAAATTGTTGTAAGAGGTCCTTGCGACCCAAAACATCGAAACATGTTTAAAACAAAATTATAAATATATCTAGAAAGCTCATTGTTTGTGCTTTTAAGGGTTCTGCATGAAAAATTGATTGAGAGAGAAAGCCATGGCAAAAAAAAAAAAAAAAAAGGATCACAAAATATGGTCACATCCTTTGAAAAATTGGAATTTTCGCTCGTTTTAAAACAATGTTGAGGAAAGGGATAAATACTTTTTTTTTTTAAAAGAGACTGACACTTCAAAGATCAAAATATCATCTCAAGGTTGAATGGAATAATTCCGTCGTGACAACAGATTTAAAAAAAAATTAAAGTATGGATATTACTCAATTTTAAATCGGAATAACCAAGTGATCTACTCAATTTTAAATCGGAATAACCAAAGTGATCGACGTATATCAAATACCTTAATTAGGATTATGAAGGCCGAGTCAGTCATTGTAAACTGTCAAAGAATCTCGCAGATCACTCAGGTGTTAAAATTATTTTGATTCATTGCAAAGAACAAGAAGTATTGTATTGAAGGAAAAAAAGAGACGAATGAAACTAAATTCATAATAAAAGCCAATCTATCTTGTATTAAAAATTAAATTGAATGATACCTACATAAAAGCCAAAGCCAAAGGCATTTCAATCCATAAGATCATCATCAGTGCAAAAGTGTAACAAGCAGAAAATCAGTAACTTAATAAATTATTGTTTTTTTTTTGCTTTAGTTTTTTGCAGGTTTATTTATTTAATATATTGCGTCACGCTGTTTTTATTGTTATTAATTTTTTGCTTGTTACACTTTGCCACTGATGCTGATCTTTTCGATTGAAAGGCCTTTGGCTTCGAATTTTACGTAAGTCGGTTCAATATTTTTAATACAAAATTGGCTTTCATTATAAATTTAGTTTCATTTGTCTCTTTTTTCCTTTTAATCTTACTTCACCATCTATTTATTTATTCATTTATTTTCATTTTTATGTACCATTGAGCTTTACGGCTATGGTAGGTTCAAGTAAATATGTACATATAGAAATAATCAATAACATTGTAACAATCAAATGCAATTGCAAATTGTATAATTTGGTAACTCATTTTTTAGCTCCATATGCTGTTGTATAATGTTATATAGTGCTTTTGTTAATAATAGTTGCTTTAATTGAGAAAAAAATAAGTTTATGTTGCCACTTTTAACCCTTTTACGGGAAGTGGTACACTTGTGTATTACCATTTGATGTAACATCAATTGAATTTAAATAGATATTTTGCAAACAATTGTGGGACCCATCAAAATTCTTAGAGAATAGTCCTCTTATGAACGGTTATAAAAAAATCTCAACAAAATTTAAATCCCAGAATAATTGCATAAAAGCGGTAACAGATTTTCTCATGTCTAACGGCAATGCGTAAAATAATACGATATTCTGTTCAGTCACTTTCAACTTCAACATGGTATTCTTAATGTAGATGTGTGGTGGACCATCACACTTGATGGTGCTATAGCAGAGGGGTCAATATAAACTTGTTTCTATAAGCAAAATATAATGTAGGTATCAAGGATGGATATAAAGAAATGGAATAGTGAACAGGCGATATCTTAGAAAAAATCATTGGCGAAACCTATTAAAACCGATTTGGCAAACGAAAACTGCATCCGTTTCAAATAGAGAGTGTTTCGTGTGACGTTAATTGGTGTAAGGTAACACATTCTATCTCTCTTGATGAAGCTTTTTGTATGCGAGCTTCTAGGAACTTCCGTGTCTATTTTAACTCTGATCCGCTCATGATACACGGTCTTTAAAGCTTGCTTTTAAGCTTCCGTGTGAGTTTTTCTTTTTTTTCCAACTTTCTCTGCTCTCCTCGCTCTAATGGAAAGCTAATCGTTTCTACCGGGTTTTCTCACATACTTTCTCTTGCGTCTTTCCACTTTATGCCGCTACCTGACTCTTTGAATCAACATCATTAGTAAACCTGTGATTTACATTAATGAATTTTGCTTTAATATATATGTATATATTTTTTTATTTTTATTTATTTTATTTTTTTAAATATTAAATTGAGAATTCAACTACTTTAGGTGGAGTTACGATAATTTTACATCTAAAATTATGTTAATTTATCACTAGAACATAACCCAACATTAGGTTACGTATTCTTTTATGAATAGAAATATTATAATGAATAAATATATAAATGATAATGAATGACGAACTAAATAGATAGGTACATAAATACAAGTAAAATTCCAAGTAAATAATAATGTATATGTCATAGAGGACATAAGTTTGGCAGGAATGTTAAGGGCTCCTGTCAATTAAATTCAACCATAGAAAGTTAGTTTACGAACTAAATGGATAAATAAATAAATAAAATTAACTTTGATGGGTACTTGGGCCCGTAATTTCTCCAAGTAATCTGAAACTAATTCAAATTTTTTTGGCGTTTGAGACGCCTCAGAATGTTTCGAGTTATCTAGCAAACCTATCGCTTCATCTTTATTGTGCGCATGCAGTTTCTCTTCAACTTTACCATTAATTATTGTACTTTCTGCGCAGGGCCGTAATTACACGTTTATTGTGGGCCCCCTATGGGATTAAATAAATTTCGGAACTATACTTATTGAGGGTAGTGGCGTCACGTGAAATCTGGCAATGCTGCATTTAGTTCATGCAAATCGGTACAAAATATCGATCCGAGAGAGCGCACTGTGCACCTTTAATAGATCCGTTAATTTCAAAACGTTCCTTCACTGAAAAAAGTAATTCCTCAATTGTAGTAATATTACCAGAAGCACAACGATAAATACAGGGTGTAACAAAACTATATACATTATTTTCAGGCCGTGTTTTAAAGGTAAAAATAAGACTTTTTTTCATATAAACATGGGTCCGAAATGGTAGTCTTTGCGAGTTACAGTGTTGCAAAGTTTCCGAAAACCAAATTGAAAAATTGTCATAACTCCGTCATGAATTTTTCTTAATGCTCGTAAATAGGTGCTCTGTTGTAATTGAAGGCGCTCTTGCCATTCTTGGACGTGAAAATGCTGCATGCAAACATTTAAGGGGATTTTTCTAACTTTTTTTGGCAAATTATGTGAAAACATTCTTTCAGATTCATTGAACCCAAAACAATTAGCATTTTTCAAAAGAACGTAAGAAATATACATTTTTGGTCCTACAAGTTTTTCCATTTTGCAAACTTTTTCCGCGAAAATCGTCCCTGAAGTTGGAGAAGTCGACCAAGAATTGACAAAATCAAAGAAAAGGCGATTATTGGCCGACCTCTGCAACTTCAGGGACGATTTTCTCGGAAATGGTTTCCGAAAAGGAAAAACTGGTAAGGGTCAAAAACGCATATTTTTTTTACGTAATTTTGAATAATGCTAATATTGCTAATCGTTTTTGGGTTCAATGAATCCGAAAGCATGTTTTCACATAATTTGGCCAAAAAAAGTTAAAAAAAATCAAGAAAAACCCCCCGAATCCCCCTTAAATGTTTGCATACCAGTCTACCAATCTTTTTTTCCGTGCATGCATGTAAAAAAAGAACGCGAAATAATTGGTGATTAGATGACGTCATTAGGTTAGTATTCCATATGCATTTTCCTCGGTTGATTCAGAACGTTTAACATTTTTAATGGCTCCTTTGTTTTTCTCAACACTGCATCTAAAGAATCAATCATCATACTCAACTTTTGAAAACCCGTGCAACTATAATGATGCGTGATTCGCGAGAGGGGAGTGCGATGGGACGATTTTAAGGCTAAAGCCCTCCCTCTCTATTTGAAAAGAAAAGCCTTCGAAGCTTTTGGAAGAAGGTTCAAAATAGTGAGGAAGGGGAAAGAATGGGTAATTATAAGGACGATTTCGACGTCTGCATCCGAGACGTCTTGTATGAAGTAGCGAAAAAAGATTGACGGTTTCTATTACAATCAACAAGCTATGGCAATAGAAAGGCTGATATACAAATTATACAGGGTGTAACAAACCTATATACAGTAATTTTCACAGGGCGTGTTTTAGAGGTAAAAATAAGACTTTTTTCCCATAAACATTGGTCCAAAATTGTCGTCTTTTTGAGTTACAGTGCTGCAAAGTTTCCGAAAAACAAATTGAACAATTGTCATAACTTCCTTGTGAATTTTTCTTAATGCTCAAAAACTGGTACTCTGATGTAATTTTAGGCGCGCTTGCCGATTTTGGCTGTGAAAATGCTGTATGTAAAAATTCGAGGGGGGTTTTGGGGGTTTTGCTTGATTTTTCTCACTTTTTTTGGCCAAATTATGTTAAAACGCATGCTTTCAAATTCATTGAACCCAAAAACGATTAGCATGATTCAAAAGTTCATAAAAAATATGCATTTTTGGTCCTTACAAGTTTTTCCTTATCGCAAACCATTTCCGAGAAAATCGTCCCTGAAGTTGCAGAGGTCGGCCAATAATCGCCTTTTCTTTGATTTTGTCAATTCTTGGCCGACTTCTCCAACTTCAGGGACGGTTTTCTCAGAAATGGTTTGCGATAAAGAAAAACTTGTAAGGACCAAAAATGCATATTTTTTATGAACTTTTGAATCGTGCTAATCGTTTTTGAATTCAATGAATTTGAAAGCATGTTTTAACATAATTTGGCCAAAAAAAGTGAGAAAAATCAAGAAAAACCCCCAACACCCCCCTCAATTTTTTACATACAGCATTCTCACGGCCAAAATCGGCAAGCGCGCCTAAAATTACGTCAGAGTACCGATTTACGAGCATTAAGAAAAATCCACAAGGGAGTTATGACAATTGTTCAATTTGATTTTCGGAAACTTTTCAACACTGTAACTCGAGAAGACGACAATTTCGGACCCATGTTTATAGGTAAAAAAAGTCTTATTTTTACCTCTAAAACACGCCCTGAAAATTACTGTTTATAGTTTTGTTACACCCTGTATAAGCCCTTTCTCAAAAAGTGACTGCATGGGCGATCTTAATCTGGTTTGTCCGCCTCACTTTTTAACCTTTAAATCAAAAGATGTAATTAATCCGGTCGAAATTTGTTTTAAACGAGAGTGCAAGTGTTTTATAGAGTGGTTATCTGGACACAGAATTTTGATACAACTGTTCTGGTGAGGAAATGTGGTTTATTTCTGTTACGTGCCAGTTTCTTCATCATGGGTATAAGCCTTCCAGAAGAAACTGTTGTTTCGATTTCTGTGTCCAGGTAGCCACTCTAAAACACTTGCGATTTCGTTTATAACAGATTTCGAATGTATTTGTCACTTTTTTTTTTTTTTTTTTTTTTTTTTTTTTTTTTTTTTTAACAATTTTATTTAAAGGTTAAAAAAGTGAAGCAAACAAACCGAGCCTGTGTGAAAAACGTCCATGAGAGATCTCGATCATGGCTACTTCTGTAAAGTTTCAATAACACGTTCCACAAATCCTCTCTATCGCTTTAAGCTCGTTGATTTCAATAATCCTCTTATTAACAAGCGTAAGATACCTAAACCCTTGACCCCTGAAAAAAGAAAAACAAAACTAAACATTTTTACCCTCTCCCCCCCCCCCAAATCCATCCCGTTGCTATCACGAACTGCTCTTCTCTGGTCCATTTTGGAAACCTTCATCCCCCTTTTAATTTTACATCCATCACCGCGAATCATCCGATGCATTTATGTATTTGCGCAAGAATATGTTTGTCATGAATTTGCATTGCTACTATTCCTCGTGCAACTCATTCCTAGGTTATACTCAAAGAATCCTACTTTAACGTGACTGACTGAAGCTACTATTCAGAGACAGCTGTGTTTACTGAGTCCCGTGGGCGTCGTCCCTACTTTTAAATCAATTTGCTGATGCTTGCTTGATGCTTGGTCCCAGCAGGGTGCCAGCTGTCCTTATTTTTTGGAGATTTTCATTTTCGTCGGACACTGGCTTGAAACAAGGATTTTTCCGGATAGGTAAAAAAATGTTTTTTTTTTTTTTTTTTTTTTTGCTTTAAAATAATATAAATGTTGCTATTTTCTTTTGAAAATCACGTCATTTGACTGGTTTTTATCTGTAACATGAATGACACATTCTCAAGTTCACTAGCTATTTCTTGTTCTGTTCGTAAATCTCGGTGGCGTAGCGTGCACTTTGGCAACGTTGCGTTGCAGCTCGTCCATTTAAACCCATGAAATAGATTGACGTTTTTGGTGTTCGGTGAGCACCCTCGCTTTCGACCTTTTACGTACATGGATTCAAATTTCCAAAATACAACATTGCCAAATTGCACGCTACACCACTGGTAAATCTTGATTTTTATTCGTAAAATCATGAATGTCCGGGAATTTTCATGTCTTGACCTCAACGAGCTTTAGCGAGCAAAGTGCATTGTGAGGCGTGATTTTTAAACTTCACGAAGGTAGCCATTATGGAAATCTCGTATGGGCGTTTTTGACACAGGTTCGGTTTGATTGCCTCACATGTTTTAACCTTTTAATTTTTACTTTCTCACTCCTCATAGTGTAGAGAAAGTATTTTTTTTAAAAAAATTGTCACAAATACAATAATACATGAGAAATTGGTTACAAACGAGAGTGCAAGTGTTTTAGAATGGCTATCTGGGCACAAAAATCGATATACCTGTTTCTTCTGGAAGGATTCGCATGATGAAGAAACTGACACACGATGGAATAACAAAGCTAAATTTTAATCACCATTTTAATGGTTATAGTTGTATCAAAACACCGTGTTCAGATAGCCATGCACTCTAAAACACTTGCACTTTTGTTTAAAACCAATTTTTACTGGATTAATTACAACTTTTGATTTTAAGGTTTAAAAAAAAAGTGAGGCAAATGAATCAGATTCAGATCGGCCATGCTGTCACACTTTGAGATAGGACTTATATTAAACCGCCGCGGCGGTTTAATATAAGTGCGCCGCTCAGCCCACTGTGCGCCGCCCTCTCCCGCGCTGAGAGTGGTGGACAACCAATACGAAAAATCAGTTTTATTTTTCATCTCCGTAATCGTAGAAACGGTTTGTGCGCTCTCGGATTAATTTCTCTAAAGTATGGTTTATTCTCTTTTTTCTCGTCTAGTTTTTTCTTCCTTCGTTTCTTTTTGTTTCATCACCGTTTCATTTTTGTCTGCTCAAACCGATTCCATCATACTTACCAAACAGCGGGTGAGCTTTATTGCGATTGAATAAGTATAGAGAATTTCTTCTGAAAAGCAGTGCACCTTTTGCTTCATGAATTCATACGACTGCCTCGGTTTATGAATCGTTATTTTAATCATAATTTACTTCAAACTCTATCTGCGAAAGTTTTTATTTTTATTATTTCTCGAAAGTCTTGAAAGGTGGAATCAAACGAACTAATCAATTGGTCGCATCGAATAAAAAAAAATTGTATTTTACTTACTAAGCTTACTTTGTAACCTTTTGGGGACTCGATCTATAGGAGATTTATTGTTTTTTGGTTTTACGTATACCCTTCAGCTACTAAACGGGGAACGGATTGAGAAGAGCTCTGTATTTTCATTCCGCCCCTCGTAGATTTGAACAGCACAGCAGGCATGCACAGATAGGGGCAGAATATTCAGTCGGATCAAAGTGCAAATTAAAAGTCACTCGTTGAAAATTAAAAACGGCGGGAAGCCGGAAGCCACGATCCGTGTTGCGACCTCAATTATTTCTGTTCGCAGAAGGTGGGCTTGAACCGCTGAAATTTTTGAATTCGTCTCTACTGAAATTGGGGACAGACCGAGACTTCGTGCTCTGAAATCCTGGACAGTGGAAAGGCGTGAGTGCCGTTAGTCCCAACTAGTCTCAGTTTTGTCTTTCTCCGTGATTTGGATCTCGCATCTCCTAATAAACGCGAGTTAGACAATATCTGTATGCAGCGCAGCGGATTATCGCGGCTCATTGAACTGTTCAAAATCAAATCTGTGCATCTCGTAGTTATGAAGTATAGGTATACCTTTTAACGGAAGTCGTTGATCAGCTAATTTGACCTAGTTCTTCATATCGACCAGCTGCACTATCTCGAGATCAAAGCTGCCGTATTGTGTTAATAAACGAGCTATAGCTATAAATAGAATTTGTGGGACGTGATATTGAGGCAGTACGCAAGCATCCATGATGGAAAGCACTCATGGAAATTTTTCACACAGGCTCGGTTTGTTTGCCTCATATTTTTAAACCTTAAAATTTAAACAAAAAATTGTGACAAATCCATTTAAAATTAGTTTTAAACGAAAGTGCAAGTGTTTCAGAGTGACTATCTGAACACGGAAGTCGATGTCCCTAACTGTTTCTGCGTTGAAAGGATTTGTGCGATCAACAAATTGATGCATAACAGAAACAAGCCAAATTTTCTCACCTGGATGGGTTTATTAGAATTCTGTGTCGAGATAGCCACTCTAAAACACGTGGACTTTCGTTTAAAAGCAATTACCACTGGATTAAATACGATTATTGGTATAAGGTTAAATTGCAAATTATTATTTAAGGTTGAAATTAATGTGCAGTTGTGAATCATGTGTCGTGTCCAATTTAATTCAAGACCCTTGTCTCATTTTCATTTTTCTCTTCTTGTGTTTCAGTTACGGAGTGCGTTTATTTATCTTTGTGTGGTACTCGCTTTGGAGACATAACACGCCCGAGACCTTGTGGTGCATCCAGCAACTCTTTATGGTGTTATACTACACCAATTTTAGTGTAAATTTTCTCCTCTATTCCATGTGCGGAATTACTTTTAGAAGATGTCTGTGGCAAATGATTCGAAATTTATGTAAAAAACTATCAAGACTACATTATTCCGAGTAAGTATGTATCTTTATCGCTTATGTTAGAAAAGTGAGACTACTGATTTAAAAACCGGTCAACTCTCAAAATTCAAACTCAACAACAATTTCATCAGAAAGCTATGAAGACGGTTTTCGATATTTATATGTTTTTTCTTTGTGACCTGTTCGTTTGTGAATTAGAACAGTAGAAATGGGACGTTTGAACTATCTCCGTCCACCCCCCCCCCCCCTCACACATAAAGTATACTTAACAGATACGTAAATTTTTCATAGAAGTGGGCTTTGCTTTCAGGGACAGATGCAACCTGATAGCTTTATGACACATGTATATAGATATAATTAACGCTGTGACATGAAACTAACAGATGGTATCCCCTACCATTTTTTCAGGTGCATTATGTACCCAAACCGAGGACCACTTTCACCGCCCTGAGTATGCCACATTTGCATATCTGTATGGTATTATATTTTTGATAGAACGCAGGTCACGTAATCTCGAGATTTATTTTTCCAAGAAATGTCATTTTTTCGAGAGGTGTGGGTGTGTGTGTGTGTGTATGTTAGAGAGAGAGAGAGAGAGAGAGAGAGAGAGAGAGAGAGAGAGAGAGAGAGAGAGAGAGAGAGAGAGAGAGAGAGAGAGAGAGAGAGAGAGAGAGAGAGAGAGAGAGAGAGAGAGAGAGAGAGAGAGAGAGAGAGAGAGGGGGGGGGGGATGCAGTTCAAGAACATTACTCTCAACCGTTTTTTAACGTAGCCTCACTATTTACTTTTCCAGGAAATGTCATTTTTTTGAGATGTGTGTGTGTGAGGATTCAGTTCAAGAACATTTCCCTCGACCTTTCCCTATAGCTTGCGAGTCCCGAGAAGTTTAATGGAATGAGTTTGAAAGCTCCACTTCAACCGATTCCAAGGAGAACCGTTCCGTGTTAAGCGCATCTTCTTAAGCGCATGCCGTTTCCTGTAAATTTCCGCCGATGGGAATGGAATGAAGTGAAATCACATCAATTGAGTCAATATTTACATTATTCCAGGAATATATTTTTCTCGGATTCTTTTAAATCGATTACACTAATCCAGGCGACTAAGAGGCGGACAGTGAATAGCGTGGGCTTAAAACTGTCTGCTCTCGCTAGAATTCTGGAAATCCTAATTTTGTTGACACGCTGACACGACATGCAACAGGAACGGGTCGTTTACTTTGATGCCAGATGTATTTTGAATGCTAGGCATTATGCGCAGTTTCCGAATAGTCTCGTCACAAAATGGATCTACTCCTAAACTTTTCTGGGCATCGCTACAGGAACAACAGGTTATAAAAACTGAGTGTGTAGGTAATTAAAACTTGCCATGATGTCATTAATTTCACTTCTAAAAATAAGCCAAATGTCCATGAGAACATCCTGAGATTTTCGAGGAAGATGGGAGAAGCTTATTTTGATGTATTTGGCCTATGATACTAATTGGTCGTGATTCGCTGATTCATACCTAAGTAAGTATACATGACTAATTTAAGCTACCCTTTTTGGTTTTGGCTTGCAATGAAAGGTGTATTTGATCTTTTGCGGAGTAAGAAAACTTAGTCAAATAATCGTTGATCTTTCATCCTTATGGTGATGAATCGCAAATCGAACTGAACAGCTATACAAATTCGCACAGAAGTTTAAGCAAGTCTCTGCAGATTCGAAGCCACCTTACAAAGGTGGAGGGACGTCGCGTTGAGCTGACAGAATCCGACTTTACAGTGGCGATAAACACTGTCGCTTTGTGATGTTGTGTTTCGTTAAGCTCCAAGGTTACATGCCGCAATGGGTCTGTTGCAAACTTTTGCTACAGCGCTATAGAGAGTTGAATCTCATGTAAAATCGCGTGAAAAGTCCATTGGTGGCACCATAAAGTCATAAAATGCAGTATAAAACTCACGAGAACAATCTCGATCGCACCCAATCACAACGTAAATAAACACATAACCTCTGAAGCTGTGAGGTTGTCAACGTTGGCAATCCTTGGATGTTAAAGGTGTATGCATACAGATTGCTCGATATTTTACCGCCATCTTGGATTTCATTAAACGTCTCTTGTGAGTTTATTATCGCATTTCATGACTTTCTGATGCCACCAATGGTTATAAGGGGCGATAGCCCCACCGTCAAGTCTTAATACAGAACGGTAGCTAGCGTGGACCCCTTATACTTACAACAAACATCTTGAAAATGGCCCTCAGCAGGGTTTTGGCATGAGTTCGGTAGATTTTCTCCTTTACCAGACCTCAGAACCCTATAAACCCATATATGGCTGGAACGGGCCCTCAACGATCTAAGGAATGACGTCGGCCTTTTTTGGATTGATGGCCTCGAAAATTTCAAATCTCCAAAAAACTGCGATCAAAAGTCAAAACGGCCATGATCATCGAATCATCACGTTTTCACCCTAACTACTCAACCTAGCGGTTAAACGCTGAAGAAAAACCCCATATAACCCTACATAGACAGATTCAGAATGCTTTGGTGATGATACTTCCATAGGTTTCAATCCATTTTATTCAAGCATAAGGCTGAAACTTTAGTTGAAAGACGAAAAGTAACCGTCTCTCAGAGCTCCTCGCCGCGCCGAGTCCAGCCACTCCGAGTCCGCTTGGAATTGAGCGAGGCGAACGCTCATCGTCCGTATATTTACTATGAAAGCGGCAACTGTCGGCACATGCGATCCGTAGCGCAGTGCAAAAGTGCTCGCCACCCACTCTCACGACCCGGGTTCGAAGCCCGGCCGTGGAGTTTCTTTTCACACTTTCAGTCGTGCCTTTTTTATTGTTTCATTCTTACTTTTGACTCTTTACTCATTTATTTCTTACGATAAATTTTGACATGAGTGTCATGATTTACCTGTTTAGGATAAAAAAAAAAAAAAAAAATTATTAATGTGCACGTCAACAATTTTCCATAACATGCGAAAACATTGATAGACATGTGTTAGAAAACATGAAATTACATAAACGATCGAATAAATAAACCAAAACGGCCAAGGGAACATACAGATACACAAATTAATGGGCAAACAAATTCGAATTTTAAATTTTCGATTTTTTTTTTTTTTTTTTTTTTTTTTTTTTTTTTTTTTTTTCGAATTTTAAATAGCAAAAACCTTGTTTAATTGTAAGTAAAAGAAAATAGAGTCAAAACTCTAGAGTAAGAATGGAACGAGAAAAAAAGCACGAATGTAAGTGGAAAAATAGTAGGTACCGCGACTCGGACTCGAACCTGGGTCGCGGGCGTACGAGCCAAGTCTTACGCACTGCGCCACAATATGTTTATACAGGCGATTGGGCTTTCATAGTACATATACGGACGATGCGCGTTCGCCTCGCTCAGTTCCAATTTTTGAAAATTCATAACTCGAAAACGAGAAGGCGTTAGAGAAAAACCTTTTACAGGAGTCATATTGAGACTAACTCAAGCATCCTGCGAAGTTTGATAAAAATCCGTGAGGAGCATCTCGTAGCCTCCCCTTGGGAGTCTCATCGATGAGTTAACTTTAAAAATGAGTTTCTCAAATGAAAATAAAATTACAGTAATAATACAGCACACCATTATTGTTTGGACTGTATGACCCATTATGCCAACATTGCCAACCTCTTGGCCAACCTCTAAAACTTTGGTTATGTTTATAATAATAATGTTGCTGTTGCTTTTGGATATTAGCACGTGACTTGATATAAGTTCACGATCCGCTCATAGAGTGAGCTACAAATCACACGCTTCTACAGTGACTAGATAAACCACAGTGTGGTCAATTGCTACGCATCCAAGCCGACCTTACCGCCCATAAGAACGCGTGTAAAACACCCGAGTTTCAAAAAATCGTTAAAAATATAAATCTCGAACCAAATTTGAAAAATAAGGTCTCTATCGAAAGCTTAAAGCGTCAAGACTATGAAACTGAGCTTTAAACTCCAACTTTACCCCTTATTTTGCCATAATCACTGAATGTAGGGGATCCTTTCGTCTCAGCCGTCAGCGGCCAGTTTGTTTACATTCTCTGAACTCCTCTCCGCTCACATCCGCTCGTTCTTATTTTTTGAAAATCAGGTATTTTACAGGCGTTCTTATGGGCGGACGAGGCCGCTTGGGTGCGTAAACGCCAGCAATTCAGCAACACGACAAAAATGACCACACTGTGGTTTATATAGTCACTGTACACGCTTCACTCTTGTAGAGCTTTTGCTGTCGTCCATTTTACCTGCCTCACAATAATTATGGTACAGTGAGGTATTCTAGGACGTGCTTTTGAGGCAACACGGGGGCGTTGCAGTGGTGCGCCAAGGGGGGGGGGAGTGTTCCCTTTCCTCGGGCGACAATATTAGGGTGAATAAGGAAAAAATGAAAAAAAATGGTTATCTCTAGCAATGTATTCCCAAAGGCGGTAAAATCAGTGGGTACAAGCATAAAAAACAGTCTTCAATTTCACAATTTTGATGGGCGGTCAAATTGCAATCTTGCTCCCCCTCTCCTACCCCTCCGGAAACCTCGACACGCCCCTGGGAGGCAGCCATGATTTTATTGATGAAAATCTCTTATCGACAATTTCACACGGGCAAGTTTGTTTGCCTCGTTTTTTTTTAACATGAAAAGCTAAACAAAAAAAAAAAAAACAGATCCACCTGGAATTGGTTTTAAACGAAAGTGCTAGTGTTTCAGAGTGGCTCTGTAGGCACAAAATTCTATGTAGTTGTTTTGTAAAGAATTTTACGCCATCAAAAAACTGACACCTGACAGAAACAAGCGAAATTTACTCACCTGGACAGTTGTACTAGAATTATGTGTCCAGATAACGACTCTGAAACACTTGCATTTTTGTTTAAACCAATTTCCTCCGAATTAATCATAATTTTGGATGCGTGAGGTTGAAACAAACGAGGGCAAGCAAGCTAGAATCAATCTAATGGTTTGTTTATTTTTTTACCTATCAATTCATTTTAATTTGCATGCGCGCTGGCAGAAAAGGGGCTGACCGACCACCCCCCCCCCCAGAAGAATTTGGAAAAAAGCGGTTTTCGAGCCAATTTTCTCATTCCACCTCCGCCCCGTAAGGAAGTTTCTGCAGAGCCCACGTCTCTTCGAATTGCGAGGAACAAAACCCTTTAATTTCTCAGTGCGTGACATTTTTGGGCTTTTTCGTACGGAGACCAAAAATGTTGGTCCCTGGATACACCATACATTGTCCGCTAGATGTGTCTCGATCAATTAGAGGCGAGGCCTCATCAAGGTCCAAATGGATATAAATCCTCTTCAAAAATCATGACGTAATATTAGATAGAAAAATGTTTGATATGACCTTAAAAACCCAAAACCCAATGGGTTTAAGGAAAAACCGCCGTCAAGTCTTAACACTAATTGTTTTCACTCAAAAAAAAAAAAAAATAAAAAAAAATAAAAAAAAAAAATAAATAAAAAGGCAATTTTTCATCGCTGAAATACTTATGATATCTGTTGCGATCAAGTCTCTGGTGTATTTTGATTTTACCTCTTAAAATCGAAGTGCCCATTCAATTTCTCGCCAAAATAAGGATGATATCAACACAGCGATCAAGTCAGTTTAGGTGCTCCTAAAATTAGCCTGACACATATGCACAGCTAAAACCCCTTCAATGATATCGATGCAACTGCACCAGCTTTACTTACTTTTGATTACTTACCGCATGTATTGACTTTGATTAGCGGCCAATTAGGCTTGCTAAAAAGAATACTGCTTCTGGCACCAGTTCACTCCGATATTTAATAGGGCAGACGAGGTTCATGGCTCCTTTGACTCCGGGTGTTTTGGCCGAGAAAATTTTCTACAAACATTTTTTAAGAAAAAAAAAAGACTTGAGCCGGCATTTTTTTGCTGCCTTGTAGAAAGTATCCTCTTTCGTGAATTGTTTCATTCACCTGCTCCATTCAAAAAGTAAACACATAATTTCCCAGCCGACCAATAAAAATCAGAAAAAAATAAGAAATAAACGGTCTCCTACAGAAGAACGTATTTTTCTTCTTTTCCTAAGTTTTAACTTTCAAAACCACTGATGGTGAATAGTTTTAAAGATGAGCTCATCTATGACTCAAAATATGTTCCTTACTAAGCTTTGATCCCTTTACATAAAAAATTCACCGTGAATAGAAAGAGGAGACATCTAATAAGTGGGCATTTCCAAAGGTATTAGCTCTTGTAAATCCTTATTTAATTAATTGCCCCAATATAGTGTCAATTTCAACCTCAGACCAGCGGAGATTTCAAGAAAATGGGAGTAAAAAAATGCCGGCTCAAGTCTTTTTTTTTTTCTTAAAAAATGTTTGTAGAAAATTTTCTCGGCCAAAACACCCGGAGTCAAAGGAGCCATGAACCTCGTCTGCCCTATTAAATATCGGAGTGAACTGGTGCCAGAAGCAGTATTCTTTTTAGCAAGCCTAATTGGCCGCTAATCAAAGTCAATACATGCGGTAAGTAATCAAAAGTAAGTAAAGCTGGTGCAGTTGCATCGATATCATTGAAGGGGTTTTAGCTGTGCATATGTGTCAGGCTAATTTTAGGAGCACCTAAACTGACTTGATCGCTGTGTTGATATCATCCTTATTTTGGCGAGAAATTGAATGGGCACTTCGATTTTAAGAGGTAAAATCAAAATACACCAGAGACTTGATCGCAACAGATATCATAAGTATTTCAGCGATGAAAAATTGCCTTTTTATTTATTTTTTTTTTTTTTATTTTTTTTTATTTATTTATTTTTTTTTTGAGTGAATGGACTTTTCGGGCAATTTTACATACCGGGTGTCCGGTAAGTCCCGGAACGGCTGCGCCATTTCTTTATTTACGCATATAAAAAAACCAAACTTTTGGGGAAAGTTCCTAGATAAATAAAAACTACTTTTAGGGGGGGTCAAAATTTTGGTCGCCCCTCCCGGGGGGGCGGGGGCGCCCCTAACTTTTTTTTTTCAAATGGCAACCCCTATCTTGTGATACCTCATTCGAAAGAGGGTAAAAAACTGAGCATTTTGGCGCAAACCGCATGTCGATATCTCTTTTAGTATTCGAGATATCGAACTTCAAAATCTATGGAAACCCATTTTAAAAAAATCATAACTCTTATTCAGAAAGTCGCTATTTAAAAAACTAGGGGTCTAAACTACTCTACATAACAAGCTCTTTCCAGGGAAAAACACCTCTGCCCAAAAAAATTAACTTACAGTTATTGTTTTTTTTCCCGCCAAAATTTTTTAAAATTTTGGCGGGAAAAAAAACAATAACTGTAAGTTAATTTTTTTGGGCAGAGGTGTTTTTCCCTGGAAAGAGCTTGTTATGTAGAGTAGTTTAGACCCCTAGTTTTTTAAATAGCGACTTTCTGAATAAGAGTTATGATTTTTTTAAAATGGGTTTCCATAGATTTTGAAGTTCGATATCTCGAATACTAAAAGAGATATCGACATGCGGTTTGCGCCAAAATGCTCAGTTTTTTACCCTCTTTCGAATGAGGTATCACAAGATAGGGGTTGCCATTTGAAAAAAAAAGTTAGGGGCGCCCCCGCCCCCCCGGGAGGGGCGACCAAAACTTTGACCCCCCCAAAAAGTAGTTTTTATTTATCTAGGAACATTCCCAAAGTTTGGTTTTTTTATATGCGTAAATAAAGAAATGGCGCAGCCGTTCCGGGACTTACCGGACACCCTGTATGATGAAACAATCTTTCTCGTTGTAGCAAAAGTTTGCAACAGACCCATTGCCGCAATACTTGGTGTTTTCCGATTCTTAACTTCGGCAGGTTGGGCTGTGAAGTAGTATTAACAGCGTCACTTTTCACGATGGAAACAATTTACAAACGCGCTCAAATTGAAAATAATGAGTCTCCTTTACTCACGTAATGAACTTGAAAGCAGGTCGGTTGCCCTCACAGCATTCTCTTACTTCCTATTTGTCACCCCGCTTATAGGCATCATTTAGGGAAACTCATCACTGCTAAAGTTTTGTTTGGGGTTAGCGTCTTCTCTTTCGTGATCTTAGAGAAAATATTCTTGAGTGTGCTCGTGACGTTGATGACTAATCGCTTGGGATACTCACAAATCGACACGCCTAAAGACCTCGAGCACTCAGGTCTTCAGTTCCAATGGTCCCACGCTTAAGACATTTTGGAAGTCTGTCAAGATTCCAGACTACCATCGTTGAGTAGTATGGTTTTGATACTTTTATGTTCTATCATTGAACCATATAGTGGCGTATAGCGTGCAATATGGCAAATTCATATTTCGTCCATTTAGTACATTTAAACCCACGTAAAAGATCGAATGTAAAGGTGTTCACTGAACACTCGATGGTTCGATATTTTTTATGAGTTCAAAAGGACGAGCTGTAGCGTTGCCAAACTGCACGCTACGCTACAACGTTGAACTGGAACATCCGCTGCCACTCAACTAAGACAGACTTCGCTACAAAGACAAAGCCACTTACAATTACCACGCACTTTATGAACGAACGTTTGAATTTGGATGCTTTTGTTGTGAACCTCCCCCAGCGGTTTCCTAAAGTCATAAATATTTTGCTTGAACATCCTGTCACCGCGATTTACAGATAGCGGTCCTTTTCCTCTTCGGGATTCTGACTTTGAGTTGTCTTACGGAAACTATTGAACTATTAGCCTTCTAATTACTAATTAGGTATTTTAGCGTCCCTGATCACCAAGGGAGAGTATGTTCAACTCTTATTTCAATGTATGCATTTCATCCTCTAAAATACTTCAATAGGAAAATTCAACTGTGACAGACTCGTTAGATTTCTTTGACCGAAATTAACATGAAACACATCAAACGAAATCTCTTAATTTACACTTTCAGAATTTTTCTCGCGTTTGCTCCGTATACATACAATGATGGGCAAAAGTAACGCATACCCCCTCAAACTTTTTTTTTCTAATTTATAATCTTATTTAGAGAATCGGTTTACGCCATGCATTATTTTCTATGTCGAGGGGCCACTCTTTTGGATTAAATGAAAAAAATCGAGAAATAAAATGAAACTAAATACATAATTACCTATAGCCAATCTTGAAATAAAAATACCTACATTAATATAATAAAGCCAACGGCAGTGGCGTCGCATGTAGTATGGCAACGTTCAAGGTACTTTTATTTAACGGGTATGCTCGACTCGATTCCCGCGTCATCTTCAGTGGCGCGCAGTTCAAAATCATCAGCCAAGATGGCCGACAGAAGAAGAAAACAAACCGACTCACTCGGGCGCGGAGAGTGTCACCCGAGTAAGGTCGACGAAACTCGGAGTCGCCCGAGTGAGAGTGGGTTTGTTTTCTTCTTTTGTCGGCCATCTTGGCTGATGATTTTGAACTGCACGCCACTGAAGATGACGCGGGAATCGAGTCGAGCATACCTGTTAAATAAAAGTACCTCGGGCAACGTTGCAATTTTCTCATTAGAATTCATACAAAATATCTATTTGAGGGAGTGCACTGAGCACCTCCAATAGTTTGATCTTTTTCGTGGGTTTAAATGGATAGGATGCAGTGTTGCCATACTGCACGCGACGCCACTGGCCACTGGCCATTCGATATCACCAAGATCATCATCAGAACCAAGTTATAAATAACAAAAGTTAAAGTTAAAAATATAAAAGCGATAAAAAAGAATGTAAACTAATAGAAACCATGATGTCAAGAAACATATGTCAAACAAATAAAAAGAAATTGAGAGGTTGAGAAAAACCAAAAGTAGAAACAAAAATAGAAAAAAGCTAAGAGCATGCGAGGAAAGATGAATTTAAAGAAAAATGTATTTTCACAAGTTGATTCATTCAATCATTTCCGGCCACATCAATTATCTAATCATGCATGGCTTTTGTTTTTTTTTTGCTTACAGGTAGAAAGTGGTCCAGAGATTCTCACTGATACTGACCATACCAACTTAAAGATCTCTACTTTTACTTGTAATTATCAAATTCTTAAGATAGTTCAAAAGTTCCTCGAGGAATCATTCCGTTAGATTATTTTCTTTGCAGCTTTTCTAGTATGTGTATATTTTGTAATAACTTGATTATTTTCTATCCTGTAAAATACTTTGCTCTTTCTTTTTTATCAAATGTTGAATTAAAGTCTCAACAGAAATTCCATTTAATTTGTTATAAAATCATGCTGACGATGGTTTGTAATTTGTCAGTACTTTTGAGAGTATTACTGTACTGACTGTGTTGTTTTGACTGGTAAATTAAATGACTGTATGATTCATGTTCTGTTTTTCCTTGTTTCCCTCTACGCTATGAACGATTAAGACAAATATAACGCAAAATCAGCAATACTGATTTTGGATAATCTCTAAAGCTTGTTCTCACTGCATCAAAAAGCTTTCATTGGTCATGGGCGGATACGGGAATTTCTCTTTCTCTCTACTCCTTCCATTTGATCACGTGTGTTAGGAAAGGATAGGAAAGAGGGCCATCGCGGGACTTTAGCCCTTCTCTCCGTATTTTTTAAATGCATGCGTTCAAATGGAAGGAGAGATAGAAAGACAAATTCATTTATCCGCACCCATGTCATCGGTGAACAAATTGATGTGATAGGCTCTTCAATATTGACAGTTCACTACCCGCTCTACTTACCAAAACACCAAATATTAAATAGACTGTTCTAGTAGAGCGATATATCGTATCGATTGCCGTCCGAGGTCCTCTGACTCAACGTAATTTCCCCATAAGTGGATGCTTGAACGGAAATGTTGACTATTATAAATCAAGAAATTAATGCGACCTTTAAACAATTATGAATTCTACGTAATCGTAAATCCTTAATTATCCCCGGCTCCTCGACTAGAACTACCAAAATCAATAAGATATTTCAGATTAAACATTGCATTTGAAGGTTAGAATCCCCCGAAATCCGGCCAATTCCACAACAACAATAACATTTGGGATTTGGGCGATTCAAACCTCCAAAAGTATCGTTTAATCCAGAGACAAACAGAGACGGAGCACTAACGGCTGCAACAAAGGCAAGCTAAATTTTCGCGGATTCAACAAAACAATAACACTCAACGTCGCAGGGTATTGAATGTTGAGCACCCTCCTCTACTCTTCTCAAACCACCCCCACCCCCCCCCCCACCCGCGCGACAAACGAATGTCACCGTTCAGCACTATGCGACATCAAAAGGTGTTGACTGTTGTTTTACATCTTATTTTGTTGAATCCTCTACCAAATAACATACATTTTCTTTTCGAACTTGGTGTGATATTTTTTTTTTATTTTTTTTTTAATGATAAAAACCAACAAAATTCATCGAACTTTAAGCACAAAATTTTAGAAACTTTGGACCCCAAAACACCTTTAAATTGTGCTTACGAGGTGTTGAATGTTAGACAATTTCCGGTCTGGAAGGGGGGTGGTTATAGAATAACACCCCCCTGGTGGATTGGTGGTCCCGTAGATCCCTCCTTCCAAGGAAAATTCCCTAGCTACGCCCATGTTGCAGAGGGCCGCGGACGGAAATCGATACGATATCGCGGTTTCAGGTCAGTAGGTCTACAGTAATATGGACTACGGATTTTTATTTTGTGGACATTAAATATGTAGACGTTTTTAGAATATGGTCATTTTTCAAAGTAGACATTTTTTTTGTAGACACACTTTCGTTGACATTTTGTCAGTGGACCAAAAAAAGTTGACATTTTGTCCGTAGTCCATATCACTGTAGACCTACTGACTGGAAACCGATATCGCTCTACTAAATTAGTCTATTGGAAGAGCATATTTAGCTTTTGGCGCTATTGCTTCTTATATTTTCAGCCGCAGGCGTTTTTAAAAAGTATGAAAGTGTAGGCATGAGGCATGACTCAAAAAGGTGTAGAGGAAAATAATTTTCTTGACGGACTACATTTCATCTGTCACGACGAGATGCTGAGACGCCCGGGTTTCCTTTTATTTGTTACGTGAAAGGGATTTGGAATGCATAGCTGTAGTATTTCCTTCAGCGTGTGTCCCTCTTAAATATCGAAGCCATCATTTCCCTTCGCTTTTCCCCATCAAAGTTTTTAAAAGAGTTAACACCACGAGTCAGTCTTTTAGCTGACTCTGGGCCTCGCTCACTCTGGAACTTTCGCTTTGTCGTGGGTCGAGGAATTCTCGGGAAACCATAGTTCTTTATCCCCCCCCCCCTCCATAAAAATAGTTCACTATAGGTGGCTGTTTGACGTTTGTGTCAAAAGGATTTTTCTTCTGTGAACAGAATTTTTTTTGCCTGTATGATGTGAACATATTTTATCCAAGCATTGTTGCCAGATATGTCTGTAGTTGTCATGTTTATTCCCCCACTCAATGAATATTCCATAACTAAAGAAGAGGAAGAAACAAATTTCGAACCATCTGTGTGTCTTTGCGTTTTGTTGTTTTATCATTTCGGATTGTTAGTCTTGTCAACAAATTTTGGTAAAATTACATTATTTACATTCGCTGTTATAGTTACATTCTAAATTTTTGCAATTCTAACTGTACAAATGGAAAATCTTGACAAATCATAAATGGTAAAATTTCCAGATTTCTAATTTCCTTTTTACAATGCCAGATTTGGTCAAATAATGTACAATGAAGATTTCGTAAATACAATCCAAGAATTAGTGTTTTTCCATTCTGGGTTGCACTTTTTACAATGCCAGATTTTGGAAATTTTACAATCCAAGATTTTGTTATTTTAACCATGTTGATTACTGTCACGACTTTTTACAATCCAGACTTGCAAAATTAGCTACTAGCTAGCCTCGCAGTTATTTTAGCGACTTTTTTTTTTTTATTTTTTCAGTGTAAACAGGAGGCTCTAAATGAGGGCTCTCCCGCGTTGCGGAGGCCTTCGATATGCCACTGCGATAGATCGACTTTTATTTCTTCTTCTTTATTTGTTGAAAAATAAGTATGTGTTGAATGGGGGAGTGAACTTGGCAATACTGCTTTGGTTAATATATGTTCACACACAGTCAAAAATAATGCATATAGAAGAAAACACCTTCTAACATACCTAAACAGCCTTCCGCATGATTCTCGCCAGATTTTCTGAGAACGCAGCAATGTATATCATCTCTGGCGGGTCAGCAGCTAATATTTCATCCTCCTTGCTTTTCATGTTGAGACTCCGACACCACTGCACGGAAACCTCGTTGTTTCAAAATTTTGAGGAAAACGGGAGACTGAACTTTTTGGGCCAAGTCATCAAAAAGTTTACTTTAAAACTCTGTCAAACATGAAATCTGCTCCGTACAAATACGCGCGCAATGTCCGTACAGTCACGTGAACTATGCAGGGGTTGTCTTGCTTCAAAATTGTAATCAAACATTCTTCGAGTCAAAACAAATCTTTCTTTTTGTAACGAATGTGTATGTGACTGATACTGGCTCTGCCTGTAGCTGTCCTTTTGAGTTTTGGAACTACTACGCTTCGATGCCTCCTAGCAAATTCATCAACGTCCAGTCTTCACCAAGTACCTATTTCAAAGTAAAAGTACAAAGTAAGAAGTAAAGCTAGATAGTCCAGATCCAGATAACCGTGTTTAAGTAATATGCATTAGGTCTGTTGCAAATTTTTGCTACAGCGTTATGGTGGGTCCATAATAGGGCGGAGCGGAAATCCCGACTTTTCGATAGGAAACGGTTAACCGCGATAAAAAGTTGCCAAATGGGCTCAAGTTGGCCCAAAAAAAATTTGGGGTCCCAAAACTAACCCTAGACCCTCGCGCCGGGGCCTTAAAGGGTTAAATTTTAAAAATGGGGTTTTTCGGATTTTGACCCATCAATTCATACTGCAAATGACGAGTTACGGCCCTTTAGGGCGAAAATTTTGTTCGTTTTGTCGAATTTTGATCCGTTACACGTCAAACAGCCCTTTTTGTGCGCGCGCAACGTGCCCGCGCCGAGACTCCGCCGCGGCCGCAGCGCGCGGCGATTCTCGTATTTCGGCGATTTCCCTCTGCCAGGTTGCTGTACACTTCATACCTTGAAATATGGGGGTTTGGCTCAGTTTTTTGTGCTCTTTCAGGTAAAAACAGTGAAACAGGTTGTAAGGGTCTTGAAAATCCACGCGAAAGCCCTGAAAGTGGCGCATCTTCGCGCAACTGTTGCAAAGTTCTTGCTGTTTTCGTATTTTAACGATTTTTTCTTGTCAAGTTATTTTACTTCTAATATCTTGATCACTTGAAGTTTCCGCTCACTTTTTTGTGTACTTTCAGTTAAAAATATTCACAGAGGTCGGAAGGGACTCGAGGACCCTTGTTGAGTCCCCGAAAGCCGTGCCTTTTTCCTCAATTTGCGCTTTATTTAATTTTTTTGTATTTTGACGATTTTTTTTTATTTATCCCCCACCATGCCCAATTACAGAAAATACTTTCAATATTTGAAAGTAAGAACACTTTTGGCGTACTTTTTATGCAAACTCACGGCTCAAAGCGTTCTGTATCTATTAACGCGTTTGAAAGCTCTGAAAGTTCGCGCAACGACCCACCACTCAGCTAAAGATCGAAGCTATAGTAGCGATGATTGTGGCTTAGCTGCCGGGGCTCGTGCCATGTGGCAACAATGGACTGTTTTCATTGAAATCTTCGTAAGACAATCGATCGTCACCCTGAGAAATCGATACATTTTTACAGGCTCAAATGCCAAAAACATGGTTGCCAAATAGCACGAGTTGCCACTGTGACTTGTTGTTATTGTGCGATTTGACTTTGTATTTTAAACTCATAGTCTGTGATAGTATCACATTTTGCTCATTGAAATCTGTAAGAAACGTTGAGTTTTGAGACTTTCAAACAGTATCACCTGGTTCGATACTAATTGTGGGTTTAAGTGGATAGATTCAACACTCCCAGATTTCATGCAGCGTTACTTAACCTCCAAAATCAGAATACTTATCCCAACCCAATCAGAAGCATAGCGAGCATTCGAATGGAGTAATCATTTAAACTATATATTGATTGAAAACCATCTATTTAAACCTACTTTGAATGTCGAACATTAAATCTTACGGATTTCAATGAACAAAATGTGATACTATGCGTTTAAAATACAAAGTCAAATCGCACAATAACAACAAGTCACAGTGGCAACTCGTGCTATTTGGCAACCATGTTTTTGGCATTTGAGCCTGTAAAAATGTATCGATTTCTCAGGGTGACGATCGATTGTCTTTCGAAGATTTCAATGAAAACAGTCCATTGTTGCCACATGGCACGAGCCCCGGCAGCTAAGCCACAATCATCGCTACTATAGCTTCGATCTTTAGCTGAGTGGTGGGTCGTTGCGCGAACTTTCAGAGCTTTCAAACGCGTTAATAGATACAGAACGCTTTGAGCCGTGAGTTTGCATAAAAAGTACGCCAAAAGTGTTCTTACTTTCAAATATTGAAAGTATTTTCTGTAATTGGGCATGGTGGGGGATAAATAAAAAAAAATCGTCAAAATACAAAAAATTAAATAAAGCGCAAATTGAGGAAAAAGGCACGGCTTTCGGGGACTCAACAAGGGTCCTCGAGTCCCTTCCGACCTCTGTGAATATTTTTAACTGAAAGTACACAAAAAAGTGAGCGGAAACTTCAAGTGATCAAGATATTAGAAGTAAAATAACTTGACAAGAAAAAATCGTTAAAATACGAAAACAGCAAGAACTTTGCAACAGTTGCGCGAAGATGCGCCACTTTCAGGGCTTTCGCGTGGATTTTCAAGACCCTTACAACCTGTTTCACTGTTTTTACCTGAAAGAGCACAAAAAACTGAGCCAAACCCCCATATTTCAAGGTATGAAGTGTACAGCAACCTGGCAGAGGGAAATCGCCGAAATACGAGAATCGCCGCGCGCTGCGGCCGCGGCGGAGTCTCGGCGCGGGCACGTTGCGCGCGCACAAAAAGGGCTGTTTGACGTGTAACGGATCAAAATTCGACAAAACGAACAAAATTTTCGCCCTAAAGGGCCGTAACTCGTCATTTGCAGTATGAATTGATGGGTCAAAATCCGAAAAACCCCATTTTTAAAATTTAACCCTTTAAGGCCCCGGCGCGAGGGTCTAGGGTTAGTTTTGGGACCCCAAATTTTTTTTGGGCCAACTTGAGCCCATTTGGCAACTTTTTATCGCGGTTAACCGTTTCCTATCGAAAAGTCGGGATTTCCGCTCCGCCCTATCCATAACCTAGGAAAATCACGCGAAAAACACATCATTAGCATCGAAAACACCAAAGTCCACTCAAAAATCCAATAAATACGTTTCACCACATTCAGAGATAGCGGTCGAACGAGCGGATCACGTCAATGAGGGAGTCCCATCTATAATTGAGGCATTTTTCGGTAAATGGGCGTATGGCGAAAAAACGACTTTCGAGAAAAACGCGTTTGAAAGTTTAAAACGTTATAACTTAGAGACTACTGCTGATTTTTCAAAATTTGAAAGACTGGCTTGTAGAACAAACATTCAAGAAGAACTCTACTCAATTTCAAGTTTGTAGAGTGAAAATTAGTTGAGCAGTGAAAGTTCAAAGTTGAAGTGTTATACGCCCTTTTACCGAAAAACGGTTTTTTTCTCTCGCAGCCTATCCGACAAGTATTGTTTGTGTTAGATTTATGTCACAAACTTGAAGAAAAGGAAATTGTAAGAAGGAGGGATGATATTAAGGCCCTTTTGGGTCCATTTTTGGCCAAAAAGGAGGGTTTTATTGTTGTCATCGGAGACCGAGCGAAAAATGCAAAAAACACACACACTGACATATCCACACACACACACACTGACTTATCCACTGAGCTCTTATCAATATCAGATACAGATGCGATGCGAGAACAGATACCGAGCGCGAGCCGCTGCGAGTACCGCTCGAAAGAGGCACTGAAGCCCATACGTTTCTGAATTCAGCCGAGGTGCGTCCATTCGAACGATTGTTTTGTGGTTATTTTCCGTTCAACATATGAATAACTTTATATCACCTGTTAGGTCACATCGTCAGGATTTCAAAAACGAGTTCTCCAAAAAAAGAGCGTAATTCGCCATACGCCCATTTACCGAAAAATGCCTCAATTGTAACTTTTTCTATGATGAATCACTTTTTCTCAGCATTGAAAGTTCCGATTTGATAGGACTCCCCATTGTGGTCAGTCCGTTCGACCACCATATTTGTATTTTGTTCAACGTATTTATTGAGTCTGCGAGTGGATTTAAGACTTATCAGTGCTTTCAATTTGATTTACATACGATTTTAAGCAGAAACTGACCCTCTATAGTGTTGTAGTAAAAATTTGCTACAGACCCATGAGGCCTTAATCTGGGCCTCACTGAAACATTTTTTCTTGATAAAATAATATTCGGATTGGATTTATACATTTTTCCTTAAGTGTAGCTTCAAACAGGAAGATGTGTACAATCATATTGTGAGCGACTGAAGGAAAAAGTTTCAGGAACAGGATCTTGACGTAACTCTGGATTTTAATCTACCGTAGAATTAACAAATAATGCGGTCAAAAAGGGAGTTTTTTTTTTCGCAAGTCATCAATGTTGTGCTTCTAGCGAGTTTAGTCTTCAAATTATTGTTCAGACTATTTGTCCTTTGAGCTGAACTCCTGTGAACAAAACGAAAAGCCGTAGGAGGATACACGAATTCGTCTATCTCTCTCTTCTCTCATTTAAATGCGTGCATTAGAAAAAGACGGAGATAGGAGCTAAAGTCACGCGAAGGCCCCTTCTCTTATCCTTTTCTAACACATGTTTTCAAGAGGCCAGAGAGAGAGGAGAGAGAGAGAGAGAGAGAGAGAGAGAGAGAGAGAGAGAGAGGGGCAAATTCTTGTATCCGCCCAGAGCGAAAGTACTTACAGGAGTAATCACATTTTAATGAAGACCTAAGTACTGGCCTGAGGTAATCTCTTTGTCGTATAATTCAATATTTTTACATTGAATTATAGTTAGCACAAAGCAAAAAATATAAAAATAAAAGAGATTTGTCGTTTTTATAAAACCCATCGCGCATTTGCTCCGCCTTTGGGTTAAGTCTTCCTGTACACGAAAGATACAATCGAAAAAATGAAATACTCATCGTTCCTGTAAATTTCGGATGGTTTTCGTGTTTCCAGGATTCATGTTGAAATTATGTCTGGGAGCCTTTAACACAAGATGTAACAAAACCGTGCATACATACGTATGCATTCATTTTCAGGGCGTATTCTAGTGGAGAAAATAATACTTTTTTTCAACAACTGCGGAGCTAGAGCCTTCCAAAGTTGCAGAGATCCTTGTTATTCTTTAGAGAAGCATCACAAATTTTGTCAACAAATATTGTCACACAGAGTAGTTTTACGTTCGACATTCAATAATGACCTTAAAAAATTCTAAAATTAGGTAAGTATAAATAAATTGTTCTAGTAGTCTCGCTCAGTTGAAGGCCAAAATGTTATATACCGTGGGTCAAAAATGTAAAAATTATTTTCTGAAATCAGATGGGTAGAACCCGTGGAAAGAATTTTAGCTTTCTAAGAAAAAGAACCTTAGAAATATTTTTGGCTGGAACATTTTTTTGATGCGACGCGGTTTAAACGGGACAATCTATGCAAGCAGGAATAATCAGCGATTTTACTTTAAGTTTAGCGGGCGAAGGAGCGTGGATTAGAAAACCGGACTCGTATCAAAATAAACGCGCTGACTTTTCCACCGCGTGGAGTATCTCGTTTCAAACGCGTCATATCAAAAAAATGCTTGATTACGTACACATTTTACTAAGAGTTCATTCCATTGCACTCATTTTGCAAATTTACGACTTGTAAAATTTTGGCCGTCAAAAGCACGATTCTCCCCAAAAATTCCAGTCAGACTTGATTTCCAAGTTTTTTATGCATTGAACAATTAATCTTGCATTCATAATTTCGGAAACTATTTCAAAAAGAAAGCAAAAAAATAACCACCAATCTCTTCAAATTTAATGGGGATCTACCTCAGCAGAAACATTCAAAACCTTGGTTTATTAGGAAAAAAAAAAAACTTTTAATGTAAAGTCAAATTCTCAAAGAGTGACTAGGGGTGCTACCTATTGAGCCAGAAATTCACTTCAGACATCACTGAAAAAAAAAAATGGTTCTCCCTGCTAATTATTAGTGACATTTACACTATCAAATCTATTGGTTGTGTTTACCCATAAATTAGGTACTTTAACCAATAAACTGGTACCAGGTACCAATAAATTAGTACCGGATACCAACTCAAAGAGGTATACGGTACACAAAATTTTACTGGTTGCTCGTACCCTATATACTTGGTATATATCTACCAACTACCAACTATTGGTTGGAGTAGGTACCTAGTTTTTTCGGTAAGTATAGGTACGACCAATTAATTTGATTGAGCAAATTTCACTGATAATTAGTAGGGCTAACCAATTCTTTTTGATTTTCACTGCAGGTGAACCTTAGAATTTATCGGCAATGTACTTTTTCCTAGGATATTTATACTTACTCTTGCATGCCTGTGGAATAGACAAAGCATATCCTTTTCCAGATTGTATGTACCTAAGGCCAATAAACTAAGAGATTAGTTTTGTCAGTAGTAAAAAAGTTTCTAGGAGGGGCCTTTAAATTAACGTTAGTTAACGTAGTGATTTGTTAAGTCTGACGCCCTTGGGAAATCCAGCGTATTTTGAAGTCTGGTTCAAGTCATTAACGGGCTCTGAAACGTAAGTATCAATAAAATTATAAAGTCAATATTTAAATCTTGACCCTTGCTCTCGTTTCCCTAACTTCATCAGAATGAATGTAATTATCACGAAGCTAATCGATTTATCAACCGTTGTTGAAATGAACTGAGAAGTCGCTGTTTTGCTAACGGAATAGTTTCCAAATCTCTGAGGGTGTTGAAGTTGGAGTGTTGCATTCCGAGACTCTAGATTGCAACAACGAGAGAACGACCGGCCGTGGTGACGTGACCCTGAGGATCACATCCATCTTCCCTCCAGGCCTCGTGGTTTTGAATAGTGGCGGACTTAATTACTCGGATGCTAGAAATCGAGATCGCCGTTGCCAGATTTCATCAAGTCGCCATTTACTTATTCCCTATAATAAAGCACAGTCAACGAAATAAACAATGCCAGTTGCAGTGGCATACGTGACAGCAAGCCATGCCGTGGATAATGGATATTTAAACTGCTGAGGAGGCCGTCTTTTTCAAATGTATGTAAGTGCTAAGGCTCCGAAAAGAATCTTTCACATCTTGGAGAGAAAGGAATATTTTGACCCTCCCCAATGCAGGGGGACCGTTACTTTTTGGGTCAAAAATGTTCCGGGATAAACTTAGGGAAAGGAGAAAATTTGAAATAAAAGACGCCCAATCCCCTTCAAAAATTAACTGAAACCATTTTTAGACTCCAAAAATCCAAAAAGACTCCAAAAAGCGAGTTTTAGATTAGACGGTTTCTGGTAACCTGAATCTGATAGTAAACAGGTTAATAAACGGTCTTACACCCAACGGTCTTTCCAGGAAATCTCGCAACGGCGAGCGGTCGTTTGAAAGAGGTTAAACTGCGAGGGCGGTGAGGTCTTGAAAATGCAGAATAACCTTTTAGCACCGCCACGCGCGCCGCGGCCGCCAGAAAAAGCAGTCGGAATGCAAATAATATGGGTTTGTCAAAGCCAACTTTTTGCGTCTGACAACTGGTCTTGAAGTAAAGTCGCTCATCAGCTTGACCCGACTTGTAAAAGGGGTTCATACGTCAATAGAGACGAAGAAATGTATACCGCGATATAGGACTTGAAGCGAGCTCTCTAATGTGTGTGTTTGGAGTACAATTTTTCTCCGAGTATCTGTTCACAAAACAGACTCTCACCGTAGAAAACCACTTAGCAACTTAAAGGGTTTGTGTATGTTGTTTTGTGCACACGATGTTCTCATTATTTGTCGTCCCTCACCCCTTTCTTTTGCCACTGTGCTCCATTTCTCAAGTTCATACCAATCAGGATGTTTTGGGTCATTCGCGGTAGATTCCTTTCTCTCACCCTGCGGCCTACACTCAGTGAAGCTTCGGCCAAAACTTTTGCTCGCAGTTTAATGCACGAATGCTTATGAAGGTGTTACCAGGGTCTATTATTTCCAACCGTGTAGGGACCTTGTCACGCTGCTTAAAAAGTCAGTTTTTGGCTGAATTGGATGAATATACGCGAAAAGCTCACATTTGAGGAACGTTGACACACACTAGCATCCTTCAGGAAGACAACCCGAAAGTTTCAAGCTGAAACATTCAGAAATAAATCCGGTGAAGATATAAAGATTTATGAAATACGAAACTTCCCATCAGCCTCAATGAGTGCGAGTGAGGCACATAGACCATAGTATCACTCGCACTCTCTAAACTTATGGCGTAATAAATTTCCATTCTTATGGCTTTAATTCTCAACCAATTTTGCTCATTTTTGGATCTAAAAATCCATAAAAAAAAAAAATCACGCAAGTGCCAACGTTCTTGGATATTTTTGTTTGTTTTTTTGTTTTTTCTTGTTTTTGTTTTTGTTTTTTTTTTTTGTTTTTTTTTTTTCAAATAAAAATGTCAAAAAAGTGACTCTAACCTAAGTTGAATTTAAACCCTTTCTCCATCCTTTTTTCACACATGCGTTCAAATGCGCAAAGAGAGAGGAAAGACAAATTCCTGGCTACTGTTTTCAGTCATATTAAGTAATCATTATATCCGTCAATCATTTTTACTAGGGACGGCAGTCACGGGATGTTGATGCGACTGAACAGGTAGATCTCCGGGAAGCTCGCAACTTCGCCGATGATGTAAAGGAGTAAAACTTGGCCTTGACGCCAAAATTAATTACGTTTGTTCAAAGTGTACCACAGTTTACACATTTGAAGTGCGTTGAAACTACGAGACACGTTTGTGCTACACGTTAGCATCATGAGCAAATGTGACTGAAGTTAAGTAAATTGAAATGCTCATAACTTTGATCGGTGTTACGTGTATTATAATGATTTGTTTATACTTTCCTTACTTTCAGACATCTATGGACTTCCACCAGCAAGTAATTAAAGATTTCTTGTTCTCTTCTCAAAGCATATGTATATTGCTTTGCTTTATAAAACACCAAAAATCGGTTCAATTAAATAAATTTGCTGACTTTCAATTTTACGGAAGCAGTGTAGTAAAATAAAACAAAAAACAAATAACAAGAAAAACTGCTCACTCATATCATAATCTAAGCAACAGGTACAGTTGTGGCAAAAAAAAAAAAAAAAACAGTCGACACCTCCATTTTTTTGTTGGCACGCATATATGTATATTGCTCGCTATTTCACATATTACTCAGTAAAATTCAATAAAAACGGATTTGAGCCTTGGCTTTTCATCAATGGACAACGCAGAATCAAACAGTCAAAGTAGCAGGCCAGTTTGTTTTGATTTGAATGAATGAAAAGTGAAAAATCGCCAAAGATAATAAGTTAGATACACTAAGGCTAGATACACTTCTAAAACGAACTCTGACTACCAGTGAAAATTCCTCGAATACGCTGGCACAAAGTTTCTTACTGGAGTCCCGAAATCCTCGTTTATTGTTCCACTGAGCTTCTGTTGTCAATTTAAGCCGGCCTCGAATTTGATCCGCTTCCGGCTAACAGACATTCGCGAAGTTCTTTCTTTAACAGGATCCCGATTTCAGCAAACTAGTTGTTTACCCCCTTTAATCCTATAATTAATTTGAAGGAGTTCACGAAGACTCGTTGGCTCTGATTAACGGAGTTACTCCAGGAATGATGTTCTAACGAGCTTATACTTAGTAGTTTGTATAGCATCTACACTGTGCTCCAGAAGTATGGAGAAGATCTTTTTGGGTTTGTTTTCAGAACGGCGCGGAATTTTCGCTCGAGGTAGGGTTTCTTAAGAGTACCTACTGTGTTTTGTGATGGATTCTTTGGTCTTGATCCCTTACGACAAGTTTAGGAACTTTTATTCAACTTGTTTGAGATTTTGAAATATGAAATGACCATGAAAAATGTACAGAGTTTCGGATAGCAGATCAATGCGTCCCCCCCCTTCTTAGCCTTAAAATCACTCAGATTGATTTGAATATAGCTAGCCATATAATTCCCTTTTCACCCAAAAACGAGACGCGAGCATTGATTTTGGTGCTTTGAGGGCAATTCTTACGTACTTTTCAATTTTGTGGTCGAAAATGGTATGTGATATCATTCTAGAGGATTGAGGGCTTTCATCCCAATTTTATCACTCTTTTTAAGCTGAAAGTTGCGCATGCTGTGGAGGAAGTGAAAAAATGATAATGGGTGAGAAATTGACGTAGGTGCTATCGCACGAGGATTAATTGGTAATGTTTTCTAATTGTAAGTGCGAAAGATATTTATCGTTATACTTGATCTCTAAGTTCATTTCTTTAGCATAGAAGTGAAACGAGCTGTTGTCAATATGTAATTGCAAAATTTCAAGATCAAAACAACTATAAAGCGAGAAAGATTTTTCGTATTTTTCAAAAATGTTGTAATTGTTTCACTTCTTTCACAGCATGTACTACTTTCAGCCTAACCAATTTAGGCCGTAACAAATTTAGGCCCCCCCCCTCCCATTCCAACCTCTCGAAAAATACCGCGTACAGAATTCGACCACTAAATTAAAAACTACGCGAACAAATACTTCCGAACCCATTTTTTAGCAAAATTGATGCAATGGGGCTCTTGCAAGCTTTTGCTGTAAGGAAATGCATGGTACATTCTGTTGTAAAAACAGCAGCGAAAGTCACGCAAATCACACTGAAAAAGTCTAAGATTCAGTAATAAACTCACAAAACTGCTCTAACGGCAAGATCGTAGTATGACGCTTCAACGCAGGTATCATGGGAGATTCCTGTCTAAGTCACTTTCTCTACGGAAACACAGAGATTTGTCTCAATGTAGATAGGAATCTCCCATGATACCTGCGTTGAAGCGCCATTATGCCTGATTCTGAGAGTGAAATTCGTGATTTTTCAGTGCTCTCGTCGTCATTTTTACAGGTTTTCATGCAAGAATCAACTCTTCAATCCCCTGTAGCAAAAGTTTGCAAGAGCCCCATTGTCAGTGAGATGTGCCAGAAATTGCATTTAAATTAAAGGGGGATATTCTAAGGCTGATTTGTAATTATGCCTTGGGAACCATTCGTAGCTGTAGATGAAATTTTTTCCGCGGTTCTTGATCATCATAAGGTATCCTTTGGGCGGTCTAACTTCAAATTAATTGGTTAGGACCCAAAAGGGAACAAAGATTAAATTGTATGGTTGCTTTTTTCGAGTTGGTCCCTCCCCTTCCCTCCCTAGGAAAACGGAATTAGGTATCCCCCTCTCCCCAGAAAAAAAAATAAAATAAATCAAACACTCCTTGTTTGAAATATTGAAGAATGAGGGAAACCGAAACTTTCCTTCTCAAACAAGAGCCGAGCTATTGCAGAGCTGCTGTTTCGCGATTATTTAATGAAATTGTTTTAATTCACCGATGATTCTACCGGTCGAGAAAATACATATTACACCGCTTCCTGCACGGAAATACTCAGATTTGTAATTTTTTTTTCAATCGGTGCAATCGCCGTTAAATTATTAAAATATCCGCAAGTTTTTTTAAAGTCATCGACGACTCCACCGGTTGAGAAAAGATTACAGATCAGAGTATTTTCGTGTATTGCAGCTAGACATGTGACATGTGACATGTGACCGGTCACATTGTGTTCTGTTAATCTCTATCTTTATCCGTTCGAATCCAAGTAAACTGTTAATTTAAATTGCTCAGATATAGCTTAAACTGTTGACAAAGTGTTGTGAATTTTAACCTAACATAAAATCTTTTTGTTCCTGTTAATGGACAATTTGTAAGTTTAAATCAAATTCTTCCAAATTCTTTAACCTCAAAACCAATGTGAAGTAATCGCAAGTAACCGTCTCCGGTCGACCTTGAAATCAGATGTTTAAAAACCAGCCACTGACTGTTGCCCTAATGATAATCGTTCTTCATAAGTTTCTCCTGCAAAAAAAAGAATGCAAATGGCGTACCACCAATGTATTTATAGCTTTGCTTCGTGTTTTTGAAGGAGCCTTATACAACAGACGGCTAAATTAATTGTGAAATCTGTATAATTGTAAATTAGAATGGCAAATAAAGCCGGAAAAGAAGCTGTATCAAAGCATTCTATTTCTCCCCCTATTCTTCCACGTGCAAACAAAACTTACCATCTTAGAGAGGCAAAGTCGATTCGAGAGTCCAACTCAGCACTCTCACATAAAGTTCAAAAAGTCCAGAAAACTGAAAAAAGCCGAGGTATGAAGATAGCTCCATCGACCAATCAGGAAACTACATCACTTACAAACTTACAAACTGATGGTAACCATAGTGACTGCGCAACACCGACTTCTACTTTTCTGATCGGCTCACCGGATATATTCTCCACCCCTTTGCAACGACTGCCTTAGATTTGCTGGCGTCCTCTTCATCTTCGTCTAATGCATCGAATCTACTGGATGAACCTCAGAAGAAACCAGAAACTCAGGCTATTGCGACGCAAACTGACATCTCATATGTTTATCTAGTAGTAGGATTCACCGACAAAATAAGTGAATTGAATGAGCTCTCGGATAACTTGAAGGAAGAAAAGACATGTCTTATGGCGCAAATCGAAAAAGCTTCCTGTATTATGAAAGTGAGACAAGTAAAATGGGTTCATTTTTCTTAGGGGGCTCAACAAAACAACTGTCAACAATTGCTAACTATTGATTCGTGAACATTGCCCCTATAGAAGTCTACCTGAAACGCTTTGAAGTCAAAATTTCAATTAATTAATGCGTACAATTTTGAAATAAGTGATTACTGACATTTATTCTATCCAAATAACGTCAATTTAAACCATGAAGGAAGAAAACCTAACCCATTTCTATCACTCTATAGTAGGCAACTGCTTGCTGTTGTTTGGATGAGTCCCGATCTAAATTGACGAGGGAAATTTGATACCTGTCGCAAGCTTTGCACTGGGTCTTTATTTATCTTTAAAAAAAAAAAACCAGCGAAAAGAACTGTCCACTCTTTTCTTTATTACAATGACAAATAAAGTAACCGGCTGAATATAATTATAAAATAAGAAAAGAATATAATGGGAATCTATGCTCATCAGGAAAATGAGAAAATGGCCGAAATCAAGGCACTTTAAAAAAAATAAATTAAAGAATTTCCCCATTTTTGACAAAAGAAACTCTAGTACAGTCTTATCATTTATGGCTGAAATTATCCGAATGCTCCCGATGGAACGAGACTTGCACAAAAACATAGTCCTTAGGGTCCTAATGAAGGGATTTACAGCACTTTTTGTGATAGTTATGAGCTCAATTTACCTTTGCTGTTGTTTTTTTGTTTTGTTTGTTTAAATAATTTCTTAACTTCTGTGTACAAGCACAGTGCAGCAACTGTATACAAGAAAAAGAGGACAAATAAAACAAAAGACAAACAAAATAACACCGTAAAAAAAGCTGAGTAATAATAACAGGAAAAATTAGGTGGGACTTGAACTCGGATTCAAGATATCCGTAGTCCACTGTTCTACTGTTGTGCCACAACATTGATAGACATATGAGACTGATTCTTGGCTACATAATGATCTCCTGTCACGGGGGCTCATTTTAAAATCAAAATTTTGCAAATTCAAAGGCTCATTCACAAAAAGTGCTGCAAGTCCCTTCATCAGGACCCCAAGGACTATATTTTCGCACGAGTCCTGCCCACCTTTGCCTTCTTCTTGTTTGTGAAGCAAATCCTGAGACAGAAGTTGGAGTCAGTTTCACAAAATAGCTTGATTTTTCTGTATTCACTTTTCATTTAACTTTATTATTTCAGGGCAGAAAAATAGTCCTCTACGGCTGACTGCTTTGGGAGGGGCTATTTCTTTCCACGATGTTATCTTCCTTACAACATGTACTGTCCTCTCCACTTGACCATTTCCACAGCCTGAAACCACTTGGAATCATTATTTTTACCTTCAAAATTTTTGAGTTTTCTTCTATGCTGATGATTTCAGCAGGGCGGTAGCCATCAGAATGAGACAAAACAATGAATTCTCCCTGTGTGAGCTGCATATTCTTTGGAGCTCCTTTCTGTTGTGCGGTTGCAACATTACAAACATCTGATTCATTTAGTTAAGAATTTTACTTTTTGAAAAGTAACAAAGGTTCCTAGTGAGGGGAAAATGAAGCATTCCAAAGGCAACACAATTTTCAAGACTGTGAGTTTGTGTAATATAATAGTTGGGAAGAAACAACGACCAAACAAGTCAAGGAGCCCTTAAAGCCACTCCACCATTTAATTTGACTTGTTGGTAGCTGTGTTTCCCAATTATTATTTCTTAGACCTTGAACTGAGGATGGAGATTGTAGGCTGCAAAAAATATTGGCTGTTAAAGAGACGTCAATCTATGTATGCTAGAATGTTTCTCCTTTTTCTTATTTTTGCATTTTATTTTGTTCAAAATGTGCACTTTGTAGGCACTTCAAATCTTATTAGTATAGAATGCATGAGAAAAAGTTATGTGTAGTTATTAAAGGATACCAAAAATGTTGATGGCTTCAGCTTCAACAACATTTTCATTTGTGAGGGTTGAATTTAAATCATTGCCGGAGCATCCGTCCTAAGGAAAAAAAAAGAGAAAACGTGCTGTCAATAAATTTAAGTAAAGAATTAAAAAGAAAAATAGGAATAGGAAGGAAGAAAGGAAAAAGAAACTGTAACGGAAAAAAAAGGATTGGAAAAGGCAAAAACCAAATAAAGAAAGAAAATAATTTTAAAAATTGACCGTGGCAAAAATAAGTGAGATTGTCTCCTCTCTTCCCCGCCCATGCTTGAAGTTTACCTAAATTAATTTTCTTTAGTTCAAGCTTACAAATTAAGAGTCAATTTTGTACTTTTGCTACAGCAAATTTGAGCATTGATTTTGATATAAAATAATAACAAAAATAGGAGGGCAAGGACTCAAATTCACTCCTAAACTGTCCACTGTATAAAACAGTGTCATCCTAAGATTGTATGACTCTACTAATATTTATCAATAGTTAATGTTACAGTTAACAATTTAGTTTCAGGGACACATACTTGGAGCTGTGAAGATTGAAAGGCGACAGTAGTTTCGTAGTTAATGTACCCTTTCTTCAGGGAGTGATGACTACAAACTGTATTATACTGGCAATCAAAGCAGGATAGCTTCCTTAAAAACAATTTTCCGTCTCCGACGTTCCATGTTATTTAATACACTTGCGTAATATCGGCAATTTTTGGTACAGTCAATGAATTAATTTTAGTTTTCACAGCAGCTACGGAGTCTTCTTTCACCATTATCACTTGAATCTTATTGCTGCTGTTAATACAGCTTAACAATTTCTCTGCTGAGTTAACATCTTTCCCTTGACACACTGATTGGTCTCCGCTTCTTTTAATCGCAGCTCCCACTCCATCCATGGGACCTTTACCGTGCCCAGGAGCGCTGTAATTCCAACTGATGAACTGAATGTCCTTAAAAATGTTGGCACTAACGTGTAACATAAAAAGATGTTGAATCGATTTCGATATTGGGAAGTTGGTCCGTCAGAAAAGAAATTGATGGTATTTGTCTGAGGATATTGTGTTGAAAAAGATTCCAGAATCGGAGGTAAGTGGGCCCAGACAGCATGCGCTTGGTGATCCAAATTATCTGATATGGAGGCAAAGGATTGGCAATTAGCAAGAGATGACAAATTATTGTACATAACTCCCGTATGTATGGCGATTTGACTTTTATTCCCTCCAAAGTGCATTGTTTGAACCTCACTTGCGTACTTGCTGATGTAATTTTCTGCAAAGTCAACTTGGAAATTGAGCTCGTTTACCTTTTCACTCTGCCTTTTGCTTTTTAGTTGGCATAATTGATGGTAGACTAATGACATGTGATTTTCAAACGGTTATTTTTGAGCAAAAAATTCAGAAATGAGATCTTTAACGCTACAAGAAATTTTCACTTTTTCTAGTTTCTTAAATTTTTGGAGATTACCTTTAATATTTTTCTCAATGTCTACTGTTTTCCATTGATAGAAATGAGTCGCAGAATCTTCTTGGTCTAAATCAATCTCTAATTTCTCTTTAATGATAGCTTCAGCATTGTTTGAGTTTATCATTTTTAAATTATGCAATCGATGAACAATAAATTTGAAATTTTCACATTTGATGCACGCGCAGGTGTCACGCTCACTTAATGATGGTTGTACAATCCAAAATGGTTTCAGTTCGCAAAATTTGGTATAGCCAACTTTGAAATTTTTAAACTCCTCTTGAAACTTCTTGTGGCTATCTTTCATTGACAGTAGCAATAACCGTTTTTGTTTTTCTTCTCCGTTTTCTATCATCACATCTTTTTTCCCAGGGCACATTTTACTTATCTTGTCATCTTCAAAGAAAAGTTGAATTTCCTTTGCACAACTAATCTGATCGCTTCTTGCCTTTCTTTCAAATTCACATACATACTACCAACTTTCTGGATCATTTTGACGCTGATGATTTCATTTTCTTCATCCGTAAAATTGTACTTCCGGAAATTTTCTGTCGCAACTAACTTGTTGAAAATTTGAGTTTCTTTGAAATTCAATTCTTTTTTTTTGGTAACAAGAGCAGAGACTAACGTTTCTCCGAAAATGAGCTTCCTCTTTATTTTCTCGTCAACCTTCCTTCCAGCTAGGAACCGCTCAATTTTTTTTCTAGGCGATGGCGATGTCGATGGTTTACTTGTAGCCGATTCATTTTCACGTTTCTTAGATCTTTGTCTTTTTTTCAGGGTTTGTTTTTCTCTTTGAAGCCTTGATATTTGTTCTGTTGCTTTCTTTAATTGGCGGTAAACAGCTTGTCTTCCCGCTTTCATTTTTCTTTGCCCTCTCTTTTTCGCTTCTGATTCAAAGGGAGCATCATTACTACTTCCTGCATCACTAATCTGAGAATTCAATACTTTCTGGCGTGCTCTGTATTCTCTTACTCTGATCATCTCGGCTAATTTGTGTGCTTCTCTTGCTTTGTCTGTTTGTTTAGGTTTTCTTATAAGGTTTTTCATCTTGTGATACCTCTCTAGACTTAATTTCCTGAAATGTGCTTTTTCCTCCTCTGTCTGTTTACTACGGTATTTGCGCATCCTTTCCTTTATCTTTTCTCTTGTTTTGCAGGCTGCTTCAATTTCTTCTCCTCTCACACAGACTTGGTCTTCTTTGCTTGTTGTAGTTTTTCTGTCTTTTCTTGCCGGAAGTTCACAATTTTTCTGTCCTGCCTTTTTGACAGAGGCATCGTAGCATCGTTTTGTATTTTTTTGTCTTTTCCCTACGGGATCTTCTGCGATGAATTTCTTTGGAGCCTCCTTTCTTGCTCTCTCACTTCTTCTTACTTCTATAGAGGATGACTTGTCCAGAACGTAGGTAATTGGCTGATTCATAACTCCTGCAAATGATTCATTGATTTGATAGATTTAGCACGTTCACTTTGCGCCGGAATGATAATTTCTGCCCATGAAGCAGCGGATTCAGGGAGGTGCCGACGTTTCCGGAGGGGGGAGGGCAAGATTGCAATTTCGCCTCCCTCTACCATTCGCCTCCCATGAAGTTTATGAATTTGATTACCCTTTTTCCTGTTTTTTTATAAGTCAACCTTGATTTTGCTGCCTTCCAAAAGCCCTTATTGAATTTAATGACCTTCTTTTTTTCCTTGGTCACCATGATTTTGCCACCCCCGGAAAGTGCCACCAACGCCAAGGGTACCCCCCCCCCCCCCTCAGCACGTCCCTGGCTGGATTTGATTGTAAGAAGATCCATTACCATTGGTTTATAAATGAAATTATTGTGAAATGAGCTTTTTCATACAAGATCTAGTAAATTTTGAGCAGAAATTTTCAAACACAGGGAAAGAAAGAGAATTTGAATTCAGAGGAATAAAAAGTGACTGTCAGGCAAGTATCACGAGTGTGCATGTAAGTTAATTTGATTGTTTGAAGGCGCTTCACAATTTTCAAAGTTGCCAAGAGACCAGTGTACAATGGCCAATTCTTATCCTAATGCATCACTTTCTTTCTCCTGGCAAAGCAGATTCATAGAGCTAATAGCCGATAGAGCAGTTATTCCAGTGAGTACCTATAGTTTGTTTCAGAAGTAACTCGGTGGACCCAGACTGATAAGAAGCTTTGGAATTTTTCTAACGTTATTTCTCATATCGCATGACGGAAATAAATGAAAATGAGCCTTGACTTTTCATTGAAGGGCGCTTAAAAATAAAAAAGTCAGTCACACGCAAGGTTCTTTTCATTTGAAGGAATGAAAATTCGCAAAACATTATTAGTCAGGTCTGCCTGCACTCTTGAAACAAACTGTAAGACCCCCTAAATGTTGACGGACGGACTGCATTATCCGTCCATTAATTTCTGTCCAACTCTAGTCTTGGTGAAGGATGAGTTAGAATATCAGCAACCATAGATTCAGACAGAACATATTTCAATGTGCTATTCCTGAGTGTCTCTAGCATCACGGAAAACCTTGGAAAAAAACTAATGTCAATTTATTACTTTTCTCACCTATTTAGTTTTGCTGAAGATTTGATCCGCTGAATAAATGAACCACCAATCCCTGGCAATGAAAACTGAAAAGAAGAAACAAAAATAAATATCAATCCTCAGTGTACAGCAAATAAATCAAGTTTCAGTCAGTGCATGAGTTAAGACTAGTTAGCGTGCCTCGTCAATTCTGAGCATAATTTGGAAAGGCTAGTGCTCATGTTGTCATGCAGGTGCAATAGGTGATTCCTGTCCTGATTTGCCACTTTCTTGGCAAAGGAGATTTATGTCTAGAGCTAATAGCGGCTAAAGCTTATTCCAGAGAAAACTTTACGATTTACAATGAATTTGAATGGCGACATTGCATAATAACTGTGGAGTAGCCGTGTCTTATTAAAAATTGGCTCTTTCCATGTGCGTCCGCAGAAAATTATCTAAGGGATGATGTAAAACCGCAATCCTACATTGCTGGGGGGGGGGGGGGGGGGGGTAAATATTATTTTCATAAAAAATTTAATGGCTTTCAGCTTATCTGAGGAAAATTGGCTTGAAAATCAGTATTTTTCAACTTCTGGGGTTTCTGACTGCTTCCGTCGCATTTCTCCGATGGCGCCCATTTCACTTTCTCCATAGATAAAATGTCTCTTTAAAAGCATGAGAAAGCTTTCAACGAGTGAATTTCAGAAGTTTTCAGCATCATTATCGTTCTTTTCAGTGGTTTTTTTTACAGAAGCTGTCACCTCATTCATCAGTAGCAAAAGCTTGCGACAGGCCCATTGAAACAAGGCTTTGTTAAAATAAGTTATGTACCGGCTACTAATTTAAGCCACGGCTACCAACTGTTGGCCTGTGCTCCTACGATTTTGTATATTTGCAATGACCCATACCTTACAGCTTTGAAACGGAAGAAAAGAAATGAATACGAGTACATATCAAACATCAGTGCGGCAGATACATTAAATTTCAGCCAGTACCTATGTCAACACAAACAGATTTTCTGCTTTAGCAAGATGCGGATATGACGTGCATTCAATGCAAACAATGCTTTGATAACCTCTTCTGGATTTGAGACTTCCCAGTAATAATTACAATGCAGATGAACATTGTTTCAGTTTCCAGGATCTTTTCCTCTTCTCTGATAGAATCAATCAATTAAGTAAGTAAGGAAGTGAAGAAGTGAAAAATTGTGCCAAATGATAAGCAGAAGCATACTACACCTAGATACTACCTGTATATTTGCAGCTAGAATGATATTTAGATGATTTTCTATCAGCCGACTCAAACCCCTTCAATTACGTTCATTTTCCTTCGTTACTCGTAGCGTAACAAAGTACACTGGTCTGCAAAAAAAAAATGACGAAAATTTCCAAGCTGATGTTTTGGGTGATTCTTATGTTTTTTGGGTCGCTGAACCCGAAAATGACCTCCGTTTTTCTCTATCACCCTCCAGTTTTCCGGGAAATCCATTTTTCTCCGGAAAATTCACCGTTTACCGTCAAGTACAAAATGATTACTAAAATTGATTATTTTCTTGCATGTAGAAGCAGGAAATAGCATAAAATCTTCTCTAAAACGAATTAAGATGCTTAAAAGTGATGTTAGAGTTAGGTTGGGGTGGGAGAAAATGACAGGGGGGAGCGTGGGGGGTAAAAAATGACCAATTTGCATGAAAAATCGGTGAAAATTCAGTGTTTTTTGTTGCCTTTATGGTTTTTTTTGGCCCCAGAACCTAATTTCTGGTCACCTCATTGTGGCTCAAGAATTAGCATAAGACCCTGCGGAGTCCACCACTGTTTGTGGTGGGAGGGGGGTGTACAGTTATTGCATGAAAAGTTTCCAAAAACGGACGGAATGAAACCCTTCATTTTCTGTACGTTTTCTAATTGTATTTTATGTATGTGCCTCCGAAGCCCCCTCTCACCCATTTTGCTGCTTTCCTCACCCCCTTTAACTTCTATACACCCCCACCAGCAACCCCTCCCCTCCCCCACAGCCATCATATTCGTTTAATACGGGGTAATTCCATTTCAAGTCAACCAAAAATATGAACAATGGCACCTGGCACCCACCTGTCCCACCTCCTTAGATTTGGTTGAAACTTGGTAGGTACTTGTGTTCTCATCACAATTTTAAGAGGCTAAATTGAAGCGTTCGTCCTAAATCCTCTTAGTTTTTTAGTTGTGGAAGTTTTAAGTTTTCGGTATTTTTCCGGAAATAGCGTTATTTTTGTCACGTCAAAATGTTGTCATTTTAACATTAAAAAATCGAAACTCTCGTTCCTTGCACGAATCATCACCAAACTTTGAGGACATATGTGTTTTAAATGTGTTCATTTAGAAAAAAAAATGTCTGCAAGACCTATTCGGCCCCCAAAACGGGCCACAAAGTAATAAATTTTGAAACTCGACTCATTTTTGAGCCTAAAACGATCTAACTTCAGATGAGTGTTCCTCTAAAGGCACGGATTTGATTTTAGATTTCTTTAGCTCAAATGAGCCTAAAAGTATGATAAAAAAGGCTGTAAAAATAAATTCATGCGGTTTTTGCTCCTTGCACTGTACACATGCTATGTTTATTTATATGTTTCGCACTGCGGAGCGTCGATTTGCGCGAATCGCGTTATCTGGCATTTTGGCGCGTTCAGTTTGGTATGATAAAATACCTCTACACGTCTAAAATTTTGGTTTCTAGGGCAATTTTTCTTGTAATCCAACGTGGTGGCAATGGTTTTTTTCTTAGATTTGTTAAAAACTTAAAACCCGATATTATATCCCTCAAAGTCGGCAAGAAACACCATTTTCAAAAACGAACCGAAATTCGCGAATCGCGTTCCGTTTCGCATGATGGAATATTGCTGTACATCTGAAATCTTGATTTCTGGGTCAATTTTTCTTCTTTTTTAACGTGGTGGCTATAGTTTCTTTCTCAAAATTGTTAAAACCCAATATTATATTCATCGAAGGTACCAAAAAAACACGATTCTCATCAGAGACAAAGCAAAGTTCACGAATCGCGTTTGCCGGCGATTTGAAGCGTTCCGTTTGGCAGGAAACTGGTAGGAGGGGGGGGGGGGTTGCTGGTGGGGGTATATAGAAGTTAAAGAGGGTGAGGAAGGCAGCAAAATGGGTGAGAGGGGCTTCGGAGGCACATACATAAAATACAATTGGAAAACGTACAGAAAATGAAGGGTTTCATTCCGTCCGTTTTTGGAAACTTTTCATGCAATAACTGTACACCCCCCTCCCACCACAAACAGTGGTGGACTCCGCAGGGTCTTATGCTAATTCTTGAGCCACAATGAGGTGGCCAGAAATTAGGTTCTGGGGCCAAAAAAACCATAAATGCAACAAAAAACACTGAATTTTCACCGATTTTTCATGCAAATTGGTCATTTTTTACCCCCCACGCTCCCCCCTGTCATTTTCTCCCACCCCAACCTAACTCTAACATCACTTTTAAGCATCTTAATTCGTTTTAGAGAAGATTTTATGCTATTTCCTGCTTCTACATGCAAGAAAATAATCAATTTTAGTAATCATTTTGTACTTGACGGTAAACGGTGAATTTTCCGGAGAAAAATGGATTTCCCGGAAAACTGGAGGGTGATAGAGAAAAACGGAGGTCATTTTCGGGTTCAGCGACCCAAAAAACATAAGAATCACCCAAAACATCAGCTTGGAAATTTTCGTCATTTTTTTTGCAGACCAGTGGTATCGTAACAAAGTGTACACTCCAAATTCGCGTATTTTGCAGAATGTCAAGAAAGGCAATAAAAATGAATTAATCTATGATTGGGCATTCAAACACACTTGCCGCCTACTTTTCATCCACGATTTGCTCAAATTGAATTTTTGATTGAAATTGGGTGTTTATTGCATTTTCTTGTGTTGAGTAATTAGTGCTACACATCTAAATCTGACGCTAAAAATGACTTTAAACAAATGTTACTTACCGGTATCAGCTGGTCCTGTTGCCATCTCCTTGACCTCTTGAGGCTAGGAGGATCCAGGGAATTACAGCTAGCGCTGTCTGTGCCTGATTTACCGCACATTTTTAATGCGTAAAAAGTGTACGCAAGAGGTCGCCACCCGTTCTGATTGTGATTTCCTCCGCTCCAATACTCATCACAAGTCCAGTTTTGCCGTTAAAGTAACTATTCATTTCCACTTAAAGATAAAAATTGGCGCTGCAAAGGTATTTAATTGTTCTTCGTAGGAAAATTACCCTTTTAATCTAAGACTCACTCCTGGGGACAGTAACAAAGTGTACGAATTCCGCCTGAAAAATGGTGATATATTCCACGGTATTGATAATTTTTTGCCCTGTTATTTTTTTGTCCTCCCTCAGACCAGGGGCGTGCCGTGGGGGGAGCATGTGGGTACCCTTGCCCCGGGCGGCACTCTCGGGGGGCGGCAAAATCAGGGTGAACAACCAAAAAAAAAAAGGTTATCAAATTTCAAAATGAATTTCAGAGGGGGGCACAATCAGTGTGTAACAAGCAAAAAAAAAAAGGTCATCAAATTTATAATTTTGTTCACAGAGGGCGGCAAGATTGCATTCTTGCCCCCCTCTCTGGAAACCACGGCACGCCCCTGCCTCAGACAGAGAGTTTCGATGAAAAATCACTGCTATTTATCTTTTTACTCTTTACATATAGTCCATCGCCCCTGGGGACATGCAATTCCCGTTATCGTGAAACCGCCCATATTTGGAAATATGGGTTGGCAAAAGAGAGCGAGAACGTGCCATATTATCAATATACGCCAGAGTCCGTGCTTGAAAACGAGCTTGTGAAATTGTACTGGGACCGCCCTATCTCAACAGATCGTACCATCATAGCTAATAGACCTGACATCACGCTTGTTCTGAAGGCAACGAAGAAGACGTTCCTTATCGATATTTCGATCCCGAATGATACTAATATCCAAGTAAAATATGAAGAGAAGATGTCAAAGTACAGTCCACTTGCGGTAGAAATAAAAAGAGTTTGGAGACAAGAACACGTCAAGATTATTCCGATGGTCATGTCAGTAACCGGAATTACTCCCAAGTCATTCTCCAATGGACTTCGGGATCTGAATGTTCCTCTTCCTATACACAATAGAATTCAGAAAGCTGTCCTCCTCAGTACTTGTAGTATAGTTAGACAATTTTTCAATTTATAATAGTACAATTTGATAGGACTTGATATGTCCGTCCTTTCATTTTAAATCTGGTTTTGGGAGTGTTTAAAAATTGTTGAATGAATTTATGCCTGATGTATTAAAAGATTCGTAAAATTTTAAAATTGTTGAAAGTTAAAAAAACTTAAAAAAAGACAGAGTTTCAAAAAACGCTGTAGGGCCCCCCGAAGCCCCAAAATTTTGGGTGAGGGGACCTTGTACCCTTTTTCACAGAAAATACATGTGATACATCAAAAGAAAGCCCTTGGTCTGCCGTTCAGAAACTTCTTAGTTTTCTCAAATCCAATGATTTGGAGGGTCACAGCGGTCAATCAAACATGGCCCTAAAATTTTTCAAAAATCACCCCTAACTCAGTAAAGGGTGGTTTTTAGAAAAAAAACAACTCAGAAATGCCGTATTAGATTCCAATGTCAAAACATACCCTTTCCATTTGAGTTTTTTGAGATACGGGTACCCACCCCCCTAAATAACCCCCAAGGGGTGGTTTTCGGGGGCTGAAAATATTTTCCCCGAATTCTTTGGGGTCGATATACAAAGGGTGTCCCAAAAGTAAGTGGACTGATGCTGCCATTTCAAAACCATTCTACTTAGAGACTTGATCTTGGTTTTATTTTAAAGATTAAATCATTTTCTATCGATTAAGACCAGGATCAGTTCATTTCATTAAAAATTAAAAAAGTTATGACGCTTTTTGTGAAGGGTGAACGCGCGCCGCCTATAGGTTTTTGACAAACAAATTCTTACCAATTATTAATCTTCTACTCCGCTATCCCCCGACTCCACCTGAATTTCCGGTTGCTTCTCAAAGTATTTTCCGCCACTTTCCAGACATTTGTGCATTCTTTCCTCCCATTTTCTAAGAAAAGTCTTCTCAAATTCTTCTTCTGGAATTTTTTTTAGGGTTATTTGAACTTCTGTCTTGATTTCAGCCTTAGTCTCAAATCTTCGTCCACGAAGATCCCTTTTCAATGTTGGAAACAGCCAGAAGTCGCATGGTGCGAGATCTAGACTGCACGGTGGTTGTCTCAACAGTTGAATACCCTTCTTCTCTAAAAATTCAAGAGTAAAATTTGATTCATGCGGCCGCAAAATCCCCAGCATACCGCGCGCGCGTACTGAAAAGTGAACAGAAGTCGGCCGCGGTGAGATTGCTCCTGATTTTTCCCGCGAACTGTCCGTCTTATCTCGTTACCTAGAGCACGACTGGAGCCAGCAGACGGCCATACATGTACACGGAGAAAAAACCCGTGGTCGTGGCTGTCAATGGGTTCGATAGCTATTTTTTCGGTCATGGCGGTCGAAGTTACGGCAGCGCCAACCACAATTTCGATACTTTTTGCAAATGGCTCTCAAAGCTTTGGTCCCTACGACCGAGGAGTCTCGGTATCTCTCTACACTACCGATGCTATGGTAAAGTCGTCCTCTTATCGACAGCCACTACCATAGTTTCGACGACTCTTTGCCTATCACCAACTTCGACAGAGAGAATCGAAGCGGCTTCGTAGACACGCACGAATCTTCGATCCGGTGTACCACGGTATTGAGACTAAAATTACCCTGTATCGTAATTTTCGATAGCAACATTTGACCGTTATTTTTTCAGACGAGTAAGGCGTGCGTTTCGTTTCTAAACTGTCGTTTCTTCGCGAATCTGTTAAAAGACATTAAATTAATGGAGGTTGAACATAATCGTTGTCTCAAATATGCCAATATATTATTTGAGACAAAATGAAGTATTAACTAGTTGGGTAATTTTTTTCTATCTTACGGAATCATTTTAGCAATGTCTCCGTCGAAACGCATGTAGTCATGTACATACCTTAAATCAATTCCAACAAGACAACAGTCACAGAAAAAAAAAAATACTCAAATTATTTCAGATGAAAAATAAGGTTAAGATTGAATTCAGTGAACGAAAATTATGCGGGAAACATGTTTCATTCAAAGAAATTTGATACATTACAATTGAGCGTCACCGAAAATATTAACTGTCAGAAATTCGAAGAAATAAGTATTTTAGGCAAAAAAGAAGGCCAGATATGAAATCAGCGTACCAAAATTACTAGGAAAGCATGTATCACTTAAAGAAATCCGATAAAATTAAGGCAATTAAGAGCTCCGTATTCATGAGTATCAATTGAGATGCGTCTCACAAGGAGAGGATACGAGTT